>BMAW01089219.1:28276-55330 GCA_019974015.1 Nephila pilipes
AATATGTAATTAATATATTAATATGCAAATATGTAATTAATATATTAATATGCAAATATGTAATTAACGTAATAAGATGTAATTATATAATATGTAATTAATATAATAAGATGTAATTATATAATATGTAATTAATATAATAAGTTGTAATAATATAATATGTAATTAACATAATATTATGTAATTATATATAAATACATAATACTTTTCCACAATTTGTAGTAGAAAAATGGGTGTTTATATCGGTGTTATGGATCCTACCATCACACTTCAAGAAGTAGAATTCCAATTGATACCATCACATGTGGACATAGATGGTCATGAAAGAGCAAATCTTCTGGCTAAGAGAGGCACAAAATTACATATGGAAGATATTTCTATTCCACTGGATTCCCTTAAAAGATGCATATGCGAAAAAGTCATGATAAACTACAACATGGATCTGTCTAATAAATCCAGTGAAAAATTTTGGGAAAATATTCCAAATGACTGGCAAGAATTCAGTCATAGATCACGTAAGGAGGCGGTGGCTTTTTAAATTTCAGATAAAAAACTAGACATAATTGCCTAGTAGAATATCTAAAGGTACTAGGCATATTAACCAATAGTTTTTGTGCTATCTGCAAAAGAGATACTAAGAATAGAAAACACTTACTCGTTTGCCCGGGTCTGGAACCTATATTACAACTTAGAAGCGATGTTTGCCTACTTTTCTGGAGTGCCAGGGATCGCATGTCCTGAGCACTTGAATGTTCCCATCTAGGACTTTTTAGAGTTTTTATAGATGTTTTAATTTCTGAATTTATTCTTTTCAATAATGATTTTATAGATGTTCTGATGTTTGAATTGTATCTCTTTAACGATGATTTTTTTTAGTCTGTTCTTTAAGTGTATTTACAATTCATTTTTGATGTTTGTGCCAGTGGGAGATGTTTATGGATTGAGTTCTTTTTGAGCCATATATAACAACAACTTCAGGGAGTTACATTATAAAAGGATTATATAGAACAAAAAATTAAACAGAAATACTAATTCAACTAACAGAAGAAAAAAAAAGAAAGTAAACTAAGGAAAATCATTTATTTAGAGCAATGAATATTTATGTAAATCACAGAAAATATTGTTAACATATTTTAAAAAACTATTAAATAATTTTGGCTTAAAAATACTTTTAAAAATTCTACCTAAAAACCAAGCAAATTCAAGTTCTTATATCTCATTTAATATATAGCTCAATAATGCTTTTATCAAAAAATCCTTAAACAAACCAAATGATTATTGACTTATTAACTGTTTGACTTTACGTATATAATATAATTTACTTAACTTACTTATCTTACTATTTTTATTAAATTTACTTATCTCACTAAATTTTTTTAAAGATTATTGAAGAGAGTTTATAAACAAACCATTTCTTAAAAATCTAAGGAATTTTACGTAAAGAAAAAAATATCACACTGTAAAAAGGCGTCTCCATCTACAGTAAATTAAAACAATTAAAAAATATTTTAAAAACATATAAAAAAGATATTGTATATAAACACAATCACTAAAAAAATGAAAAGTTTATTTTAAATGAGAATTTAAATATACATGAAAGATTGTGGATTGCCTAATATAAAAAATCTGTACATATTCAAATGTCACATGAGTATTAATATGTTGTTATTTTGCAATGTATTCATATTTAGTAATCTTTAATAAGATAAAACTATGCTTTAATATGAATCATAATTTATGTAATACAGTAAATAATTACATTGCTTATAGGAATAATAAAAAGAGCGAGTCGTGAAATGTTACTGTTGTGAAACGAAATACTTCCCTACGAAAACATAATTTAAAAAAATGTATCTATTTGAGGAAGAAAAATTTACAGGAACAGAAAAGTTGTTATTTCAAAGAGGTCTTAACCTGCAAATTTCCGTAACAATTTACTGAAATGAAATGGAACATTTGTTTAAAAAAAATAGTTCTTTTTATATATTTAAGTTTTTTTTTCCCTTATTTTTTTACTCAACAATCTATATAAATTATACAATACTTTATCATTACTTGTAAGGATTTTAAAACTTATTCTATACCTTAATTTGGGTCGAACTGCATAAAATTACAGAGCATTAATACTTCTCAATATGGGACACTCACCAGATCAGACATTTTGTACCTTAAACAAGAGATATACGTTATGATTCTCTCTCTCTAAGAGACCAGATGCATGAGAATTATCTCTTAAATGGAGGTGTTCCTTATTTGTAGGTGTCTCGTTATAAAAGACACTATTGTAATTTTAGGAATATCATTTGCGAATGTTCGCTTAACTTTTTTGATAAATTTTAACTATCAATAATTGTACGCTACTTATAACTCAAATAATCTATTTTATACGACAGCGGATTTTCCTCTTCTTTCTTGTTCCTGCTTAGCATTGGATACTAAACACAATAAAGAGTTTTTAAAAAGTAAATAAGTAAAACTTTTGAAGGGACATAGGTACTCAAAATTTAAATTATTTGGGTATCGTTTTGGGCTGCTAGTTATCTGTCGGTCTAGAATATTATTCAAAAAGATTAAATTATAATAAAATGCAAATGTAATTTTTAAAAATGTTTTTGTACATAAAATGGTACAATAAAATTAATTTGAAAATTCTTAAGCTATTTTACAGAAAAGTAATAAGGAAATTGAAAGAATAAAAATGTTCTCATATTAGCGCCTGCTATGTAAGAAATAAGTTATATCAAGATTGTTACATCATCAATTCATACATGAATGATTCCTTCATAAAACTAAATATTCAGTTAATATTTGTACCCATAGCTGAAATAAAAGCAATTAAAAATAATCTTATATATTTAATTACAGGATTTTCAGGTTAATACATCGGAGCTAAATATTCCTCAACATCTAAGCCAAAAGTCAAAATTAAAAATAAAATTGTTTTATGCAAAAATTTGCAAAGAACAAATTTAGCCACCAGAGATGTTAAGGTTTATTCCATAAGGCCACCTTCTCCTTTCATTTCTAAACTCAAAAGATTCTACCGAACAAAAATAATATCAACTTTTGAGAGGAAAAAGAAAGAAAGAAACGATTATATTATAAAAATCAAATTATTTAAGTTAAGTTTTGAACTAAAGCAAACAATAAGACATTGAAATGGAAAATAATATTCTTTTCAGATATTAAAATTAAAGCAAAGGGAATAAATCTTTGAATTGAGTGTATTTTGAGGTAAATGTTATTATTGCTGCCATAAAATGAAAATAAAATATATCTAGGAAATAATCTGTTCTTTACGCATATTTATCTATTTTCAATGAGAGAGAATATTATTCAAATATAAACTGTTGTAAATCGGAAGGAGGAAATCAAATTAGATAAAAAAAAAGTTCTATGCCAAGTTTTCCAAAAACAGGTTTAGCCATACAAGATGCGCCTTTTTCATAATTATTAATAAATTACTAAATTAAAAATATAAGAATTAATGTAAACGATGAAATATCGAGAAATGGGTAATAGTAAATGTTGGCCCATTAGCGCCAAAGTCATGCGCGATAATGCAAATATTCTGTTCTTCAGCGCATAACGGCAGATGAGAACTTTCTTTGGAATAAGCCAGACGAGAATTTTCTCTGTAATACGTTGACGTGAGCAATGATAGAGCTCTATTATTTTGAATCTCACAATCATAAAATAATTAAAATTTGCTGTGCTTGTAAATAAATAGCTTATAGATGTTGTGTGGTCAAATAACAAGTAAAAAAAGAAGCAAGCGTAGCTGATCCGTCAATAAAATAAAAACAACAAAACAACTAAAATAAACATTTGGATCCGCTCGAACTAGGAGCGATCAGTGAACTACGGAAATACTAAATAGAACAAAAAATACCAAGAGAGGTAAACTTAGCAGATTTGAAACTTTATTAAAAGTATCAACGAAGAATCCGATTCGGTTGAAACAAAAGTAAAACTCAAAAATGTTATTGCACTGCAAAGAAATATTGATGAACTTCGCAACCACTATTAATCCATTCCGAATGTGAAAGAAGCAGAATTAGCTTCTATCGACGAAGAGCTCAATCTTCTTGAAGAACGCACCAGAAATTAGAGGGAAGAATTGAAATTATTCTTAATTCCTCTAAGAAATCAAGTTCTGGGGCAGTAATGAAACCAAATGAAAATTTCGAAATCAAAACTAAAATAAACCCATTTACTTTTACCCGAGTTCTCTGGAAAATATGAAGAATTCAGTTTCTTTAAAGTCCAATTTGACGATCTGATCATAAATAATACGCAACTGAGTCAGTCTCAGAAGCTGTATTAACTCAGATCTTGTTTAACTCGTGAAATAAAATATTTGTGCAGTAATTTTGATTCCTTATATGAATTTTTAGAAAATAGATATGAGAATGAACATTTGATAATCAATATTCATATTCAAAACATTTTGAAATTTGACAAGATACAAGATGAAAATTCCACAGAAATTAGAAATATGATAGATTGCGTTCAAAAAAAAAATTACGTGCATTAAAAGTGCTTAAATATGAGCAAAATAAATTATCTGAATGTTAATAACATAAATATAGATGAATACGTTATTAATATTCTTGTTGAGCAACTTGATAGAGAATCCAGAAGAAATTTTGAATTATCTCATAAATCGAAAAATCTTCACAACATTTGAAGAATTTATTGCATTCTTGGAACAGAGGAAATCCGTTTTATTGTCTGTTGATAGAAATACTACAGTTAACACAAATAAATTTTTATGCCAACAATTCTAAGCCAAAGGCTTTCACAGTAAATAAAAATAAAAATAAAAATTGTATAGTGTGTAAGTCACAACATCCGATATATCAATGCCCTACTTTTTTTTCAAATTTAGTGTTGATGAAAGACTTAAATTCATTCATAGAAACAAACTTTGTAATTTGTTCTTAAAATCCAGCCATATTCAAATTAATTGCTTGTCGAAATATGGATGTATATGTGGTGGTTTGCATAGACATTTGATTTGTTTTAAAAACTCAACTAAATCGAAAATGAAAAACCCTTTAGTCATCTATAACGGAAATGAAAAAGAATATTGCGAAACAGTTAATAAAAATTCTAATGCTAATACCGCCGCGTCAGTGTTGAGTAATAACACATTGCCCGAACAGACAAACAAAAAAAAAATGTTCTGTTTTAAACTGCTGAGATTTATGTTTCCAGAGCAGATAATCAAAGAATAAAAATACGTGCTATACTTGATTCCGCGAGTAATATTTGTGTACTAACATAAAGAATGAGTAATTGCTTAGGAATAAAAAAAAAAGCAAAAAATAAAGACACCGGTATCCGGTCTAAATGGATTAATGCAGAACATAAAATGGAAATTAAACACAATTATTTCAAACGAAGATAGTTTTTTTGAACCAATAGATTTCTTGATTGTAGACAAAATAACTGAATTTACACCCTCTTGGTGTTTAAATATTTCTGATTCGGAAATTCTACAGTTTTTAACTTTATCTGACAAATCGTTTTATGAAGCAAAAGAAGTACACGCTTTAATTAGTGCTGATATATTTTTGAAAGTTTTAAAATATAATACGTATAAAGTAAATGTAGAGTTATTTTACAAAGAAAGAGAATTTGGGTGGATTGCGTGTGGTAAACTCAAAGAAAGACAAATTGATAAACAAGGACAGTGTTTTTTTGTTAAATAATTACTCTATTCAAGAGACTTTAAGATTACTTTTTGATTTAGAGGGTTTGGAGATACGAGATGATCCAGTTCTTCAAGAAAGGGATCAAGCCATGGAAATTTTTAAAGAAACTGTTGAATTCGAAAATGGCCGTTATATCGTACAAATTCCCTTTAGAAAATCTTACAATCAATTGTTCGATAATTGATGATTATTCCCTAGCTAAACAACGTTTCCAAAATTTATGGAGAAGATTTCGTCATGATATCAGCAATACCGTGAAATCATTCGCGATTATACAGAACAGAATATTATAGAAGTTAAAACCGAAACTACAGATAACGAGTTAAATAGACTTGTATATTATTTACTTCATCAGGCCGTAAGAAAAAAAGGTCGCTTAACATCGAAAACAAGAATTGTATTTGACACTGGAAGTCATCAAAATAATCAACACTTATTAAATGATTGTTTATAGCCAGGAATTAATTTAAATCCAAATCTCTTAGACTTATTAATTAATTTTAGATTGAATACAATAGTCTTTTGTTCTGATATTAAACAAGCTTTCTTACAAATCTGTCTCGCTAACGAACACAAAGATGCCGTTCGATTTCTCTGGAGTGATGACGAACCGTGTGTTCATAAAAAGCCCAAACTACAGGTATACCATTTTAATCGAGTGAATTTTGGTGTCAGTTCAAGTCCATTTCTTCTCGAAGTAACAATTAGGCATCATATTGAGAAATATAAACATGAATTACCTGACACTGTAGTACTTTTAGATAGAAGCTTCTACGTTGACGATCTTATTTCCGGTGGTAACGAATTTGAAAAAGCGCTTCAAACTTCACGAAGAGCAAAATATGTTATGGAAGTTGTTGGAATGGACCTCAGAAAATGGATTACTACTGATACTAATTTAATGGAGCAATGGAAGAAAGAAAAATTTGATGTATTATACCCTGTACATGAAACTGTAAGTTTAGACGCAAATGAAACAAAAGTCCTAGGACTGTCATGGAACACTCATGAAGATTACTTGGCTACGGATACTAAAAGTCTATTTGAATACGGATACTAAAAATCTAGATAAAAATACGAAACGCTTCATACTGCAAGCAGTTGGTAAGATCTTTGACCCGTTAGGATTAATTTCTCCTTTCACCGTTAGAATGAAATGCCTCCTTCAAGATATCTGGAAGGAAGAAATTCAATGGGACTACCCTTTGCCTACACATATTGAAAAGGAGTGGAAAAAATGGCATGAAGAACTTCCCCACTTCGGAAGTCTAAACATACCCCGATTAGTTCTAGATTCTACTTTGCTAGAAGATGATGTTGAGTTACATGGCTTCTGTGACGCCAGCAATAAGGCGTATGGCGCAGCCATATATTTGAGGACTAAGTCAAGGAATGGAATTTCTGTTAAACTTGTGACTTCAAAAAGCCGTGTAGCACCATTAAACTGTGTGACCCTGCCCAGACTGGAATTACTCGGAGCTCTAGTCGCTGCTCGCCTAGCATCTAGGGTGAAAAAGATCGTGAATCTTAAAAGATCCTGTGTACAATATCATTGGATTGATTCCAAAATAATTCTGTTTTGGATAAAGGGAAACCAAACCCGATGGAAACAATTCGTTGCTAACCGAGTAAACGAAATAACCTGTTTAACGGATCCCCACTCATGGTATCATTGTGCTGGTAAAGAAAACCCTGCAGACTTTCTCTCTCGTGGACTGAGCGCTGACTGTCTGGTAACAAATTCCAGGTGGTGGACAGGTGCAAAATTTTTGACAGATCCTGATTTTCCTAAAAACTTTCAACAAGTGGTTCCTGAGTTAGACTACCACACAGAAAATGAGAAAGAGACTGTTGTTCAAGAAAGGAAAACGTTGCCTGAAGCTGAGAGAAGTGAAGAGACTGATTTACTGAATAGTGATTCCTCTAGCATCTTTGACGAACTCTTAGAACTTTCTAATAATTATTTCAAAGTTATTAATATTTTGTCTCCTATTTTCAGATTCATCTACGACTGTAGGAATAAGTCTAAGATGGTTGGCCCCCTAACTGTAGCCGAATTCAAGGAGTCAGAAATTAAATTTATCAAGCATGCCCAAAAACCCTTGTTTGATAAAAAAGAAATTCCAAGTAATATTTCTAATTTGTTTCCATTTATAGATGGGGAAGGAATAGTTCGCGTAGACGGAAGTTTAGAAAATGCTTATTTTCGGTTATTTATTATTAGAAAATGCGGTGCCATATTTTCTAAAGTATCCTGCGATTTTACCAAAAGGTTCAAAATTAAGTAAACTTTACTTTAACAGCTTGCATAGAAGACTCTTTCACGTTGGCCCACAGGGATTGTGAAATGCAGTAAGACAAAAATTTTGACCTTTGAGCGGCCGTAGCATCTCACGTAAAACCGTTCGTCAATGTGTGACATGCTTTAAAAGCAGACCCATTCTTTCTTCACAAATTATGGGAAATTTTCCCAGTGATAGAGTAAATGTATCCAGCCCATTTACTATTACTGGACTTGATTTATGAGGTACCTTTATAATCTAATATAAAAATCACAGAAAGGGAACTCTAAATAAAGTGTACATTTGCGTTTGTATATGTTTTTCTGAATAAATATGAGAAAATGCACTTTAAATAAAGTGTTTGAAGAAATTTTCACTCAAAGCCATCCATCTCGAGTTATTATCGGATATCACTTCTAATGCTTTGATAGCAACAGTTAAACGTTTTACTAGTAGACGGGGTAAATGCTCCAAAATTTACTCAGATAAAGCTACTAATTCCGTGGGAGCAAACTCAATATTAAAGAAATTTCATAAATTAATAATTTTCCCGATGAAAATTTAGCTAAATATCTCGTGTCAGAAAGTATAGATTGGAAATTTATACCTTCCAAGTCCCCTCACTTTGGGAGGCAGGTGTAAATCTACGAAGCACCATCTTAAAAGAGTGATAGGAAATCTTCACTTTACTTTTGAAGAATTTGAAGCTATTATGATTCAGGTAGAGGGAATATTAAATTCGCGTCCACTGACTCCCCTCAGTAGTGATGCGGATAACTTCGATGTTTTGACCCCTGGTCACTTTTTGATAGGGACTATAACATCAATACCGGAACCAAATTTAATAGATGTAAAGGAAAATCGTCTCAGTCAGTGGGAAAATATTACCAAGGTTGTACAACACAAATGGAAAAAATGGAAATCTGATTATTTGATTACGTTGCAAGCTAGATCGAAATGGATAACTGAAAAAAATGATCTAATGATAGGTCAAATGGTTTCAATAAAAGATGATTTCTTACCCATACGTATTTGGCCTTTAGGTCGAATCCTAGAAGTATATCATGGGTCAGTCGGAAAAGTGAGAGTTGTCAAACTTAAAACTCAATTAGATGAATTTAAAAGAGATATTAGTAAAATAGCTGTTCTCCCATTTGACACTAAGTGAATTGTATGTATTTGTATTGTATTTTATATTTCATTTGTGTAAAATTGTTGATTTAATTTTTATTATTACATTTAAATTGCACTTTAATTATGTGCTAATTTTATTATGCTAATTATGTTATTTGTAAGTTCTTGCATGTGAACATGGCAAGGCCGGGCGGGATGTTGGTCAACGTCATGCGCGCTAATGCAAATATTCTGTTCTTCAGCGCATACCGGCAGATGAGAACTTTCTGTGAAATAAGCTAGAAGAGAATTTTCTCTGTAATGCGTTGATGTGATCAATAAAAGAACTCTAATATTTTGAAGCTCACAATTATAAAATAATTAAAATTTGCTGTGCTTGTTAATAGCTTATAGAAGTTGTATGATCAAATAACAAGTAAAAAAGAAACAAACGTAGCTGGTCAGTCAATAAAATAAAAAAAAAACGTCTAAAATAAACAGTAAACATTTCCGATGTTAAAATTAAAGCAAAGATAAATTATTAAATTAAGTATTATATCAGCTACATGTAATTAAAATTAAAGCAAACGATAATCTATTAAATATAAAATTATATCAAAGCTACATGTAAATAAAATTAAAGGAAACGATAAGTTATTAAATTGAATATATTAAGCTAAATTCAATTAAACTTGATACAAATGAAAAATTATTAAATTGAATACATTTAAGCTAAATGTAATTATAAAATTGATGCAAAAATAAAAAAACTGAAAAGTGATCTGCGACACCAAAAGTGATCCATCTAATACAATAGCTCCTTGGGTGGCTAATAAAATTTATTCTGTATATTAATTTATTCTAATGAACTTAATATTTTATACTAAACCTATTATGTTTACACTAAACTATGTTGGTAAACTATGAGAAGATATTTGTTAAACATCGATTAGTTTCATAAATAAAAGCATCATTTTAAAACTATTGTATTTTCAGTTTGAATGTTTTTGCTTTTTAATAGAAGAAATGGACATAAATTTAAAATTCTTTTATTCAAATATATATCTTTTATTCCAAAACAGTTTTCATTAAAAGTTTTTCAACAGACAAAAATTCCAAATTCGAGTATTTGTTCATTTGTGCGTATCCACCGCTTAATAACATTCGAATACTAAATACTTCTCAGAATGTCCCATGGCACATATTTTTAATGAATAGGACGAGGCATCAATTGCGTTGTTTTATAAAATAGTACAGGTTGTGGAGCCTTTGTAAGAATTACTATCTTCATAATCATCTTCGGAATCATCGCTTCTTCTGCGTCGTCGTGGTCTCCTTCTCCTTTGCCGACTGCCTTCTTCCTCATCGTCTTCTTCCTCCTCTTCATCTTCCTCCTCCTCTTCTTCGCTTTCTTCTTCTATTTCATCTTCATCAATCGGTGTTCGTGGAGTTTTTGCTAAAACACTTCCTACGATGTTATAAAAAGAGAGTATGTATGAAGCAAGAAAAAAGACTGTTTTTAGAAATTAATTCATTCTTAAAAACAAAAATACTTTATTTAGAGATGTTTTGTCTGAATAAAGTAGTTTTACCTGAATAAATAAAAAAAAGCAGGACGTAACTGGGATAATCAATAGCAGTCATTCGAATGACATATTGAAAGGCATTTTAATGAATGAAACATTTTAATTAACTGATTTATCCACAAAATGAATATTAAATACCCATTGGAGAATCTTTCTTCTCCTGAAGGAATTTTCAAAATAAAGCTAACTTAATCCAGCTAGCAAGCATTAACAATTTTAAAAAATTATGGCTTATGTCCTGCTCGGAGCAAGACGACACATTTATAAATCTAAAAAAAAAATTTTAATGGGACTCACCTATGTAAACTTTTATTTAAAGAGGAAAATTACAAAATAATATGCAACGAAAAAAAAATGATTTTGCATATAATATGCAAAAATTAAATATGTAAGTTTTGACATAATTGGGTGAGGAGCCTGTACTTTCCTACCGAAAGTGAAGTACCAGCACGTGATTAATAAACTGGATTTAATTATTAATAATTATTAAAGGTATTACATAAATTTATTATGGCTAAAATTAAATTTTTGAAAGAATAAGTTTTTGCTAAGAGTTATTTGAAAAACAATGATAATTTGGCTAACAAAAACACAAAAATGAATAAATATAACGATCTTCAAAAAACTCCATTATACTGGAACTATTAGAAGATTAGATAGCCCAAGACGTTTTATGACATAATTTTTTTCCAGAACCATGCGTATCGGATACGTAATTTTCCCTAGCAGAAGGAGAATAGTGGAAAAAAGTCGAAATCGCTCACTGACTGTGTAATTTTAAATTTATATAAAATCTATTGATTCACACCCATCTTCCCGCTCTGTTTTTGAAAGAGGGCTAAAAGTATATTCATTCCGTATAGTGTATAAATTCAGTGTCGCTTGGAATGATAGATCTCTGGAGCAAATGATTTAAAAATTAAAAAAAAAATCGGAAAATTACGATTTTCAGTATTATTTTCACAAATTCGCCTAAAATTAGGGGATTGGTTAACAGTCTAAAAACAAAACTAGTTTTCTTTTTTTTTAAAAAAAACCTTAGTTCTTTCACATGGTACAAGAATCGTAATCCTGAGATGTATGCTCGAGGACTTGGCCACCCTAAGTACAATCAGTGAAGCAAGCAAGTCGAAGATAACTTGTTTTTAATTCAAAAATCGCTTTGAAGTGCATATTAGTACCACCGATGTTTTCATTGTTCTAAATTTTATGCGTCATGGCCTTCCCGTCTTTGAGCTATCCTCATTTCCTCCCTGTACATAAACTACCCCTTTTATTAATAAAAGGTAATACGACACATTAATTTATTCAAGTACTCGATTTATAAAAACTTTTTCCAATTGAAAAATTTTACGGAACCAAAATAAGAGAATAAAGAAACACTTTATAAGATAATTTACGCTAAAATACTTTTAAAACCCAACCTGTTTAGAAAACTTACCTTTTGGTAGCAATTTATTGAAAACTTTAATGGCTGCATCATTAGAATTGGCAAATAGCAGCTCCTTAACAACGGGTAAAGGAATTTCTCTCATTTTCTGTTTTTCAGCTATGTCGACAAGATGGCCGATATTTTCCTGTGAAAAGCAACACTTCTAATATATATATATATATATTTGGAAATGTTTTGACTTAAGATAACAATTTTTTAATTAATATTTGAAGTTCAAAAAATAATATTTGAAGATCTTAAAAGGCTTAAAATTGTCTAATTAATTCGTGCCCTTATTTTAATTTGAATTAATGTAACTCCATTTGAGGCTAATGATCTGGATTCGCATACAAGTGTGTAACGGCTAAGATTCTTCAAGTTTTGAAGAATCTTAGCTGTTACACACTTACATCTCTTCAAGATATCAAAATTTGTTTCTTGGACCATTAACTTAACCGTTTATTGTAAAATACTGTAAGTAAATGTGATGAATTCTTTTTACGCATCGCTACTGGTTAAGTATAGTTACTCAAAGACTTCCGATCTATTTTTCTGTTTATTTGGCTAAATATTTTTATTAATTGTGTAACTACCCTTATTATCTTAACTTTTGTCTAACTGTCCTAAGTGGCAGAAGCGTTCTCTAGTGACCAGGTATGAGTAGAGGCCAAGTGACGTACAAGTCGAGGTCAAGGACCTGGCTGTGTGTACTTCTTGTGACAATCTGTTCTTTCTTTTCTTTTCTTTTTTTTGGAATTATATGCGTAATTGTTGTCCGAGCAATAATTTATTATTCGTAATAAAATTTTCTCACTCTAACATATATCTTTACTGGAAGCTACGAACCATCGCCTTAACTGGTATTAAGATTCCGAAATCAAACTTCCTCTTCAAAAGTATTCAGCCAGCAATAACTTATTATTCCGTGCAATAACTTATTATTCGTAATAAAATTTTCTCACACTAACATATATCTTTACTGGAAGGTACGAACCATCGCCTTAACTGGTATGAAGAATCCGAAGTCCAACTTCCTCTTTAAAAGTATTCAGCCAGCAAGCACATGTTCTATACTTTCTGCAGAAATCTTTTACATAAACTTTGATGCAGAAGTAACCAAATGGTCACAATTGAGAGCTTATGGTCGTCATTGTTTTAGTCGAGTCGAAGGTTTGAATACTAATCCAACATGGAAGACCTGATGTGTAGCAAAGCTGACGCATTTTAAATATGTTGGGGAACAAAGTCCTTCAGTTGGTGTGGATTAGTGTGATAGTCTAGACAGTGGGGAGTCAGATCAAATGTCGCCCCCATCACGTGATCAAGATTCAAGCTTTATCCCCTTTTAAATTTCTCCTTTAAATTTAGATTACTATGATCGATTACATGAATATAAAAAAAGATGTTGCATTCATTCCTTGCAATTAGTACACAGCTACATTTATTTTGAATTCGATATAAAGTATTAAATTCAAATTAGCATTAGATGGGTTATAGAATAGTATTTTTTAACAAAATAACTAAAAAGAAAGAGGGGGGGAGGGAAGTTAGTTTACTATCTATTGAGGTATATTCGATCCTACTTATAATTTTGTAAATTTATATATATATATATATATATATTGTTGTAATTATTATTATTGTTATTATTATTATTACACTTTTCCCTATTGTACATGCATTATCATCTCGAAAACGAAATGAGATATGGAGAAAAGTGATTTACAAAGTTGGTGAGTATCATCAATTTGGTACGAAAAGACACCAAACAACCTGTAGACATTAATACAAAAATAGAACGGTTAAAACGCGGTATTGGGGGCCGGCCGGGGGGGTTCAAACACTGTTACGTTACAAAACGATCAGAGAAAGAAAATAAACAAAATAAAGTTTAAGGTTCTGCAGTGTTTGTTGAGGGGTCGCATACATCTACTGTTTCAGGTATCCCCACAGAGAAAAGTCCAAGTGGAGTCAGATAAAGCGAACGTGGAGGCTACTCTTCCAAACCTCCATGCTCAATTATTTGGTTTTAGAATTCCTTCACGAGGTACTGCTTCACTGGAGATATCTTGTGAGCATACACGTAGTCATGTTAAAACCATAGATTCCTAAGATTAAACAACGGCAGAATCTCCCCAAAATCAGGTATTACGTTTGTGACGTTGAGCTATTCGCGGTTTTCTCTTCACTAACCTTGGGGACTTTTAATTAAGATTGATTGCTTTTGCTAAACAACTTTTTCCCAACCAAAAATGAAACGTGAATATGTAAATCGAAAGCAGGTAGAAATGAAGTGAAGCAGGAGATATAGGAAATATATAAACTCAGATTGAGAGTCGCGATGGAGAGGTTGAGTGATTCTAGTGTTCAGCAATTGTTCCAGAGTCGGAATTGAAGTCGGAGCTGGAAATTGTTACAAGTTATCGGCTGGTTAATGTATGCTAGAAATCAATATAGCCTTAGTGGTAAGAGTCAGTTAGATTATTACTGGTAGATTGAGTTAAAATAGTTAAGGCCTTGTCAGCGAGAGCATTTATAATTGTCGTTATACCAGCAATCAACCAATAAATACTGTGTTTATTATTCTAACGTCTCTTTGATCTACTTATTGACTTTTTGTGTTAATACACTGAGTTTAACTATGGCACAAGAGACAAACAGGAATGGTTTGCCGTCACACGTTCTGTTGCAATTGTAAATATCGTGCAACCGTTAACGTGACATTCTAAATATTGGATTGACCAGGTTCTTATTGTAACGTTTGGTGTGCAATTTACAATAACAAGCTGATCGGCCTAATATTAGCAAATCGCATTTGATGTCGAACGTCTAGAATTGCATCTGGGAGCATCTAGTTGTAAATCATCTAGGATTTTTCAACTCCCAATAATGGTTGCTTTACCTATTGTACATTCCATTCCGTGAAAAGCACTCCTCATCCCCACTATATCAGCCAAGAACGTTCGCTGGACTTGTACTAGATTTATGACAAAATTACATCATGCATAACGTCGCTCGGAATGTGTATCCAGTAAAACATGCTGAAGCATTGGTCGTTGTGGATGAGCACCTAACTTGCTTAGGATTTTCCAAATGTTACTTTTGGAGAGACCAACTGATCATTCTCGTGCTGCACTTCGGATATGCGACGACGTATGCTAATACCTCATCCGACTGAACTTGCCACCTTATCTTAGCAAGTCTGCCAGATTGATCACGACAAGTCGCGCTGCCTTTCTCCTTTAAGTATTTAACAACAGTTAGGATGGTTTGATGAGACGGATGCGGGCCCGCAGGGAAAAGTTATCGGTATACCCTTGTTATCGATCGTGCCTTGCGTCCACATTCACCATATAGTTAAACCATTTCACAATATTCAGTTTCGGAAAATCGCTCCATGACTATGAATATCAACATACTACAACCACTGATCAAGAAGCAGTATCTTTCATTGCTGTCTCAGGTGAACAGGTTTGACGTTTCTTATAAATTTGCATACTGCAAAAATTTCGAACACCAAGCGCAAGTTGCGTTGAGTTGATGCTATACTATCTTACTCCATCTACGCTATGTCCATTTTGTTTGTAAAGATAATTAGTATAAGGGTGCAACCCTCGGAGTTTGAATCGCGGTCCTTTTGATTGGGGATCACAAGCGATACCACAGTGCAACATAGCAGTGTCGTGTTTTGTCCGAAAGATAATTGTTTCTCCTTCCGTTCAAGTTTCGTGACGACGCAAATAAGGAAATCGCGTAAAAATAAATGCGCTTTTTAACCTTTCTATTCTTCGTATTAATGTCCACAAGGTGTCTTTTATTATTCAATCGATGATGCTCTACAATTTTGTAAATCTGATTCCCCCCCCCTACCCTGTTCCATTTCTGAGATAGGAATCCTAACTCTATAACTCTATTTTACTATAACAAGGTACCAATTTTATGAATATTGCAGCAGGCCCTCCGAAATTAAGAAGATTGCAAGAGACTTAAGTAGGAACCCTGTACACACACACACACACACACACACACACACACACACACACACACACACACACACACACACACACACACACATATATATATATATATATATATATACTGTTGGCCGATAAATGTACACACCAGGATGGAATGATCGGACGACACTTCTCACAGCTTGGGAAAGAAGAGATTAGATACACAAGCTTATTAGTATATTTCCAGCTCATTTAGATAACGTAAGAGGGAAGAAACGACATCTGAAGCTACTACATAAAAGAAAAGTCGTATGGAGGATCTCAATCGTAAAGCGCTTTTGTGAGACTTAGTTTGCTCGAATATCTGTTATGGTCTCGAAATAAGACGAAATGCTTACCAGCAAGTGTGAAATGATAGAGGCAAAATCTTCTAGAGATTATAGATTGTCATTCCGTGGTATTCCTTGTTCCACTAGTTGAAATCCAACCACTGTCATGCGAATGGAATCAATGGGTTGCTGAGGTAATACTGAATTGACTTGCAGGATTTTCCCATGACTTACACCGGAGGATTCGACATATTGTGAGGCCAGTCGCTCAAAATCGTACAACCACAATTGGATCATTGGAATGGAAGCATGTTTAGCCTTGAGCCAATTTCCGCTCGTAAGGAATACGGGGACATTTTTTAGCAGCGTGGACTTTCAGCAAGGTGACCATTATTTCGGTTCCCTTGACAATGCATAGCAACAGTGACGGCGATTCTGGGGCGCCTGAACGACAAAGCTGAATACAGGGTTGGTGCAATGCTCTGTCCTTTCAGAACGAGTCCGACAGTCTGCGTACAGTATTCTGATGGCCGTATATGTCTGGAGGCACCGAAGAACTCGCTCGTTGCCTACTTGCATTTGATATTGGCGTATAGAGGCCCTTGATCTGGCGTGATCGCCTTGGGCATGTCTTGGACACGATACGCTTATTTCTAGTCTCAGGATGGAGTGTAATTTGAACTGCAGATCGGTACATTTCTAACCGTATTCACCGCAGTGTTTTACCCTATCTTCAAAGCCATGCTCTCTTCCAACAAGATAATGCGAGACCTCGTGTTGCACGTCGTTTTTCTGACCGTTGTTTCTAATACACAGAGGAGCATTCGATTGTTTCGGTACGGTCTCCAGATTTGTCACTCAATGAAGTCATCTGGTCATGGGTTCTTTGAGAAACTGAGCCTTCCATCTCCTCTCCATCTTAGAGCATGGTTGATGAAGTGGGCACTAGCTAAAGAAGCAGGGAGAGCTGCTGTATACATCATCAAGCTCAGATCGACCCTATGCCCTGGTATCGGGGAGGCACTTTCAGCTGTCGGGGATGGCAATTATTGTAATTTTGCAGCCCTGTAAACCCCATACCATTTGCAAATTCAATGATTTTGTTTCTTTCATGCTACTACTATTTACGTACAATAAATTTCTTTTCATATTTAGCCTCCCATTCATGGCGTTGCTTTTTAATGGTCATCAGGTTACACACACACACACACACACACACAGCACACACACACACACACACACACACAGCACCACACCCACACACACACATACGTACACACACACACACACACACACACACACACACACACACACATCTCATATATATATATAACACAGTGGATCAATAAGTTCCAAGACTAACCCAGATGTGCTCAGTAAACCAGTAACCAGGACTTTCTAGAGTTACCTAGCTGACGTACAAAATTTTAAGTCGATCGACCAGAAACAGTGAGTTATCGAGGTTGGAGTAAAGATCGTTTTTGGTTTGTTTTAAAAATGGAAAGAGTTTCGTGTTCTGATAAAACATTGTTTTTTAATGGGTAAAGAAACACCGTGCAAGCGAAACAATGGATTGAAAAATGTTACCTGAACTCTGTCCATCAAAAGCACCGCCGATTTGTTGGTGGTTGCCGAGGTTAAAACGTGGTCGTACTCGACACAAATGACGCGGAACGCTCGGGTCAGACCTGTAGGAAACCGTTACACCGGAAATGTGAAGTAGAGTACAAAAATTATAATGAAGATCGTAAGAGTGAAGTCTCCGTGAGATTGCTGAGATGCACAGATAGTCATATGGAAGTGTATTTACTGAAAAGGTTTTTTGAGTGATGAAAAAAGTTTTTCTCAAGTGGGTGCCAGCGATTGCTTTCGATGGAACAAAAGCAGCAACGAGTCGATGATTCAAAAAATATTTTATCATTCATTGCACCGCAACAAAAAAGATTTCTTGCGGGAAAAAAAAAAAAAAAAAAAAAAAAAATTGTGAAAAAAAAAAAAATTTGGAAAAAGCGTTGAACGAGTTGATCACTTAAAGGTGATTAACAAAGGTGTTATGTTGATGAATAAAAAATTTAAAAATGTTGTTTTCAATGTTGTCCTGGAGTTATTTCGATTGTTATAGTGTGTGTGTGTGAGTCATTTCTATTTGATGAAATAAAATTTTTCCGTAATTTTGGTTATTTTTTTATCATAACTAAAGACATTCTTAAATATTACATTGAATTTAGATTACGAGATAACACATGGTCAAGGAAAATAATCTTAAGAAGGAGTTTGATTCGTTATTAAACTATTACATACCAATCTTTGTTGTTAGTTGCTGTTGTCTCTTCATAAGCAGAAGTTCGACGATCATGTTCTTTGTTTTATTTGTCCCATTCTGACCAAAATGTATATTCAAAGTATTAGAGATAAGCACTATAATCCCTTTTTGTCAAGAATATTCTTTGATTTTTAAACAGAATATTGGCTATGATATTTAGGTGTTGTATTGGATTTGTAACAATAGCAAATACACAATGACTAAAAAATATTAAAGATTTCCTTTTTTCCAAAAAAGTGTTTTGATGATTCATTACAGATATATTGTATAGAAAGTTATTGTGAGGTCTCTTGAGCAGTTTCTCACTTTCTAACCATGCCATTAGGCTGACAGGATGCATTTGTTCCTTCTCACCCTCTGCTGAAGTGGCATATTAAAACAACTATTCTTTTACATGCGCGCAGATATAATAATCTCTAATATTCTGCGCGGTATTGTATTCCATAACCGTTCGATTATCAGAACAGCACAGCAGAAGAGGGGTGTTTGCTTTGCGATTCAATTGCTGTTCTTCTCCATAGTAATACTCGATGTTGTAATTCCTTTCCTGGATTGGTCCAATTCCTCTCTCAATCGACGATCAGGATTCTGAGATTAATATGACTGAGTAAAAAAGATAATTTCACCAGTAGATCCATAGGTTCTCGCTACACAACCAATCACAGTTCTGTGTGACGTATTCTGGTGTCTTTTATACATGAAGTTACTCGACAAGCGGTATTTTTACTGTTTCATTCTATCGTCATAACTTTATAATTACAAGTTATATAATTTCTCAGTTACCCCAATGTTATAAATATTTGAAGTAACTTCATTAATCTGGTGAGTGATATTCCATTGTGCAATGCTATATTAAAATGACTAATAAATGATGTTTAAAAGAAATTGTCCTGGATCCTTGCAACCTACTAATCTGAGTCAGTTTTTGGTATATATTAGTGAAAAATAATAATAAGAGTTTTTTTTTATTATTTATGGAATTTAATAAAATGAAAATTTTTCCAATGAAATATCCTTTATTTTTAAAAAATTACCCTTCCATTAATTCGGAACCCATTCATGATGCTCTGGATTTCAAAGATCCTCTTGAATCATCTGTTTCATTACTCCTTCCTTTAGCTTTGCCATTGCAGATTTCGAGGCTTCGTTTCCCCCCATACTTGACAATCACAATGAATCCATCACTAGTAAGAAAAGAACCTGAAATGAAAAAAAATAATAAAAAATTTTTTGATCTCAAAGTCTTGAAAAAATCCATACATTTCTTGGAAGGGGAAAAGTGTAGTCTTTATTGTAACCGTTAACGGAGTTAAAAAAAATATTTTCTGACGTTATGTAGCTGGTCCGATATTTCGTTCTGATTAAGATATGTTGGTCCTTAAATTATAATAAAATGTTCAAGAGGTGAAATCAAAAAGTGGATAAATCAATAATCTGAGTCAGTCTCTATTACGCCTTTTGTTTCTGATATAATTTCATTATAGATGTTATTCATTGGAAGTATCTATATAATTATAAATTTCCTGTTACATAAGATTACATTGGTATAATCTGATAGCTTAAATGAAACATTTCTGAGCCGAAGTTCTAGTGAAAAGCTCGGCTTTTAGATGTATACTTGTGTAACATATTCCTCTTGAAAAGCTTGCAGTGATCCATCTTTTAATGGTTTTTAGTCAGACGCAGAGAGCTGACAATACAGATTTGGATGCGACATCAGTTTTTCTTTTAGCGAACATCCAGTATCAATCGACTGTTTTACTTACACCTTGATAGTTGTGTTTGGTTTGTAGTTTCTTATGGATCGATGAAAGCTTGAAAATAATTTCCAGCGTTCTGTGAGCAGTTTGGCTCTCGTGAGTTTACACGCCCCTTTAGAAATAACAACTACTTTTCTTATATATATACATTTCCGCACTAATCATTAATGTAATCCTGATCAGGGACAAGTATTAGAATTAAAAACTTTTTTCACTGTGAGATGAATATTTAAAAAATGTCCAGTATTATTTTAAATAAAAATTCAAAGACAATTTTGAATGCAAACCATAACATCTTGATATTGTTTTCATAATAATCTGGTACAGTTAGGTTTAATGAAATATTAATAAAAAATTTTCCTTCAAATTGCTAATACTTTCTTTCCTAAAATTTTTATTTTGTTCGTGAAATTCGGACTATGACCGGGAAGTGATTAATTTGTTTCATGCAAATGTTTTTGTATATATGATAAAGTATTAATAGCTCAGAAAAATACTTTAATTAAGAATAATTTCATAATCCCGTTTCATCGATTTGTTAGAGTTTTTTGCGCAAGTTTCCATATTAATATCACAAAAAAAAAAAAAAAAAAAAGACACACACCTTCTTTTCAAAATTTAATTCTTTGACGAAATAAAATTTTAATTTTGTTTGCGTGAATAAAAAAAATATTTTATTTTGAATCGGAGACAAATTTTGTTATGGAATCAACATTTATATCATTGTCTAGAAATGCTTGATGATTATTTAATATGTAATTCGACGTGTTTATTCAACGAATTTGATATAGAATTTAATCAATTATTTTAGAATAAACTTTTGCAATAAGTTTTGAAGTATGTTTGACAAATGAAAGTTTATTAACTTAAATACATGTGATTCGTAACATCCATAGTCGATTTTCTTATTTAGAAGGTACTAAATATAAGAATAGTTTGAAAATCGCTATATTAGTTGATATTTTATATATACGTAAATTAATTGATTTTTTATTAAATTCGTTGTTTTTTGCCTTTAATTTTCAACTAAGATTAGATGGCAGTATGTTGTTCTAAATTCAATTATTAAATAATGTAAGTACATATTAATCTTATTTAAATATACAATGACTTATGAATTTTGTAATGATAGAATTATCTTCTGCTATCGACAAATCTAGGAACAATAATCACAAATAATTTGGAACTCCTTAACTGAAAAAATATCAACAATATTGCATTTTCCTTATAGTTGATTCCATTTCTTACAATAAAATCGGTTAATTTAAAATGTCATACAATGTTGTAAAATGCAATAATCGGATTTGATTCACAAAATCAAATGAAATAATAAAATAACACTAACTTAAAGCGTAACCATATTAAAGTATAAAAATGACTTTGGCCCGAACTATTTTTGCTTTAGAGTTCATAAAGTTTATTAAAATTTTGTATTGTAAGTAAAGTACAAAGTGATGCATAGTGTTGGTGAAAGTAAAGGAAAAAATCGTTGGTAGTTGATAGCAATATTTAACACAGTAAAGCAGGGAATTATTATTTTACTAACCTGGCGAGTTAATAAAAGAAAACATTTTTTGATGATGAAAATAGGATTAGATGTATCTGATACTGTTCCTACTGTCACTATCGTCATTCATCTAAATATACTCTGCTCTTTAACGTCCTGAAATAAAATGAAAACATACATTTAATATTAAAATTATCCAAAAGAGGGGTTACTTTTTTTTATATTTTAAGTTTAGAATTTCATTTAATGTGTTCAGATGTGATTCATTTAATTGTATATATATTATAAAGTTAAGAATAGGCAAGAAAAATTACTTTCTATTAGTTAAAAGAAATAAAAGAAAAATCTTGAAAAAATTTAAAAAAAAAAAAAAAAAAATTGTATTTCTAAGACATGAGGTTTCAGGGTTTCCAAAATTTATTTGTAATAATTTCAGTTGTTTGTCCTAAACGTTAAAAATAAATCTGATAAGAATTTATTCAGATATATCGAACTTTTCATCTTTATCGAAACATAATATGTATTTATTTTAACTACCATCTTATGTGAAGTTTGAGTGTTCTATTTAATGACTTTGAGTGTTCTATTTAATAATTTTTCAAACACACATTTACCTTTTAATTGTTACTTTCTCTAGATGTCTTATATATGCAAAATTCTGTTACAGTTTTATACTTTAATATATTCACGTTTTGTGAGGGCTATTGATATCTACAGGAAGCATGTGGATGCGATATATTCTTTGGAGATATACTTTTATAATTTATCTTCGACACACATTAAATTGACACGTAGAGAAAAAATAACTTAGACCATATATGGAGTGTTGTGAAACAATTGAATAATAAGAGGACTTTTCCGTATAAAATTGCTAAACATTTCTTTTAAATAAGATATTATTAATTCAATTAATTCCCTAAAACTACAAATATTACTTACGTTCTTTTTTGTGTACTAGATGGCGCCACTATCCATTGATCATGTATTTTTTGACTGGAAAATTAACTTTAGGTATACTAGAATTTAAAATTTCGATGCATAGTTGTTGAGGAAAGAAAAATATGTGAAATCACGCAAAAGAAAAAAAAAAAAAAAGCTAAAGTTTCATATTAAAACGGAAGGTACATCTCTCCTGAAGCATAGTTAAAATACACAAAATGAACATTAAAAAAAAAAAAAAAAAGGAAACGTTGTAGATACACACATCAAAAGAAGTGCTGCAAAAATTTAAATCAGATCTTTTACAGTACAAATTCGGGTAAAAATGATAGTCAGTATATCTTACTACAGTTTGAGGAGCAGATTCTTCCTATAAGATATACAATCCTTTGTTATCCCCCCCCCTTCAATCAAAATCATTATAATTATTTTATAATACAGAAATGAGTCTGAACTTATACAGGTATGTAAAGTTCAGACTATAGATATAAGTGTTTAATAATTACATTTTGCATATAAAAATATTTTAAGAAGGCATTTCATAACATTTTTGTTTTAATTTGATTTTTTAAAAAATATCTAGATCATTTATATATTTGTTCTACAAATCAATTTTTATATCAGTCCGATATTATCATAAAGGCTAACTAAAACTGTGCAACACAATATATTTAATGCAAATCAGTTCCCCCCCCCCATTATCATCCGACGTATGCGTTTGATTTGCAAGGCTAAATCGAAACTGAGGACTACATGTGATTTCACAGTTGGATCGAAAACTTGCATTTCATGTCATAGCTCCAGGGTTATATAGACGCAAACATGCTTTAAGTACAGAGTTTAATCAACACGTACAATACACATTAGTGAAAGAACAATGAACGAAATAGTATTTTCTTTACCTACATACATATCTCAGTCTGTACTGAGTATAATTGTGCTTCCACTACCAATCTAACATCCAGGTTTACATTCCTAATTTATATTTAAATTTCAAATAAATGAAACGTAGTTACGTAAATCTTTCAAATAAACTGTAGTGAATGGATTTCAGGAGATATATGCAATTGCAATTGAGAACTGAAGATAGCGTTAATAATTACTGAGTAGTGAAGGTAGTAGCGAGTAGGTCGTAGTTAGTGTGTGTGAAACTACGTGACAACTAACGGATCATTTAGAAGAATTTTCTGAAGTAAGTGAGGTTGGTAAACCCACTCGAGCCATCTGTATGTGGTGTTTGTGATTAAGTCCACTGGAACAGAAAAGTGAGTAAGAGAATTATCGATTGCGTTCTAATCTAGACTACAAAGCAATAACCCATGAGACAGGTGATTACATATATGCCTAGTAGTCTTGGTAGCGATCTGCCGCTGCGGTTTTCGTCGAGTCGTATGTCTGAGCCTTCATGCCACTAAAACTCACCATGTAGCCGGGAGGCAGATGCATGTTATATCTGTCATAGCTCAAATTTCTCCCGTTGGTGATGTGGAAGCTACGAGGTGGGTACCAGCTCAGGTGTCCTTGTCACTTGACTGCCCATAAAATTACGAGATCCTTTCCAATAACTCTCTGTTGTTCTTTTGTGCGACGTTAATAAAATCAACCAGCTAACCACATATATGTGATCACGCGATCTCTCTCTCTCTTCACGACCCGGAGCCACGGTAGCCTTGTTATGGTTGCCAATCTGCAGACGGCTTTTATTAACCGAGTCGGGGGTCGAAACCAGATGACACAAAAAAAAAAGATACACCGTAGCTGAGATGATGCATGTAAATCTGGTAGAGGTCCTAAGTCCTCCGAGAGCGTGTGTGAAGTTTGGGAGGTAAATGCCAGCTCAAGTGTCGTCCTTGTCACTGACCGATGTTCGAAATATTTGACGGTCTGCACAATAGCCGTCTTGTTGGTTCTTAGCGAAGCATTATCAGGTCATAATCAATGATATCATATAGTGGAACCAGGTCTATCCTAGTTTCGTGATCACGTGGTATTAGTTTTAAGTTTAATTTGTTGTTAATATGTTTTCAGTTTATTTTATTCTTTTTTATGTTTTATATATTATAGTATATTTTTGATTATGCATATATTTATATTTGATATATATATTTTAATATAATGTATTATATTATTATATATTTTTATATATATATGTATATATATATATGTATATAATATATACATATATATTATATATTATATATATTTTATATTATATATATTTTTTTGTATATTATATATATTTTTATATATATCTATATTTTTATGTATATTATATATTTTTTTATATATTTATATATTTATATAGTTATACATATATATATTATTATATATTATATATTTTTTTATATATTATACATATATATATATTATATATTATAATATCTTTATTATAATATATTTTATGTTTATTAAACTTTATACATTTTTCATTTGTCTTATAATACATTTTTTTATTTTATATTATGTAACATATTTTACACTTATTATTGTTATATTCTTATTTTGTTATTCATTTCAGGTTATTTAATTGCTGTGATGCTTTTGAATTTTTAAATGAAATTAGGCTTATCTGGGAATGCACTAATCCATGTGATCATATTCTTTTGGGCCTGGGTTTTGAATGTGTTAAGAGTTACTAGCGATGAAAATGGCATTGCCGTAATTGAAGCAGTTTAAATAAGCTGAAAGCATGTTTATGTTTCTCTTCATTTGACAGTGGTTATTTTGTACTGAGACTTTTACTTGAATGAATATGTGTAATGAGTAAGTGTTATAACGAATTGTATCAAGACTTTAACTTTGAAACGAATAACAGGGAAACGTTGCGACAACTTATCTCTAATCTTCAATCTATGATTAAAGACTTAAAAATTCAGAATTTCAGTATAAACTTTTTTAGGTTACTTATTACAGACGAATGTTACATATTTTTCGCATTTTGTACGATAACTACTAGTATTTGTACTTTAATAGATTGTATTTTTGTTTTATGTCATTTTTTTTTA
Organism: Nephila pilipes; assembly: GCA_019974015.1. Taxonomy (NCBI): domain Eukaryota; kingdom Metazoa; phylum Arthropoda; class Arachnida; order Araneae; family Nephilidae; genus Nephila; species Nephila pilipes. The sequence continues at coordinate 54,229 of BMAW01089219.1, forward strand.
CTATTTGTTTAAATGAAATGTATTGTGCAGGAAAATATGAATAGCAATACACACTGATTTAGACCTGTTTGTCAGAAAGAACACAGTAGTAGTTGCAGAATCGACATCTGAACATGTTTAAAGAGAAAAAGAATATGTCATAATATATAGTGTATTGAAAATGATTGTTCAATTTCAAATGACCATGTTTTCATGAGTGATTGAATGATGAGGAAATATATATATATGTATAGAGTATGTATGAGGAAATATGGAGCTATTTATTACAAGTGTTCAAATACTTCCTTTAGTTAATTAGGAGTAATATCAATTCGATATGTAAAGTCATCAGACATTGTAAAGTGTCAGTAATTGTTGTACAGTAGCAGATATCGTTGTATATATTCACATAAATTTGTGGGCTGGTGCAAAAACACTTTATCATAGAAAATTCTAAAGGAAGAAAGCACATGGGGCCTATCAGGTGATGTAGGTGGCCAGCGTGTGACTTCCAGTTATCTGGTGCATTGTGACAGATGACAGTAGCCTACGAAACTTCAAGCAGCTGAAAACACTTAAGAAGAACACACGAGGGTTCCCTATTGATTCCAATGCAAGTCTTCCCATTCACCCATTTATATTCATATATTACTTCTTTTCTTCTATTTATATCTTAACTTTGAGAATCGGATGATTCATTTGAATTACCTTGTATTACTATTGTACAAAAGCTTGATTTTTCTAGGTACTTTCTGTCTGTGTGAGCCGCGGTAGTTAAGTGGCCATATGCTGCAAATTAGAGGCCGGCATTATTATCATGTATCTTGGTTGAGTCTTGATACTACCAAGACCCACTATTTTGCAGCTGAGCATTTTAAATCTTCGAGGCTGAAATAGCAGAGGACGAGGTTTGAAAGTTTTTTGGCTAACTCAAGTGTCGTTCTTCTCAACGTGAAAGCTTCAGATTACGGGGACTGTAGTCAATAGGTCTCGAGTTTCTTCTAATTGCCATTTTAATAAATATATAGTCAATGAATTAATCTGTTTGTTTTTAAAAGTGAGCACATTAAGAAATTTTAGGGAAAAGAAGGTGAACATCTTAGAAATGTTTCTGAACTTTGCA
>BMAW01089219.1:62170-85699 GCA_019974015.1 Nephila pilipes
CCAATTTTTCAATACCATGTTTATAAAAAAAATTTTGCAAAAAAAAATGTTGTTTTCAATGTTAGTCTCGGGACTTATTGATCCATGTGTTACTCAACAAAGTTTGCTAATGTGCCAGATGTACTTGCACTCTTAATAGCTTCTTTGAGCAATTTTTTATGACAACTTGAATAAAAAAAAAAAAAAAAAAAAAAAATCTGAGCCATTCAAGCTTGACTAGAATTATGTGAACAGTGAAGATGAAATCGATGTAATTTTTAACATTTCTGTTACAGATGGATAAAAAAAAATACAAGATGAAGAAGTGTAAATATGATTAAAGCATGAAATTATAATCTAAAAGAATTAAAATAATTAAATGTAAAATAAAAGCATAGCTTTAAACAATATTTTTTTTATTCCATTTATAAATATAAGAACATAGAAAAGAAACCTTTGAATAAAATCTTTTGGTAATTAAATATTTGAAATAATACATTTGTATTGGATTATGAATAGTAAAACTAATTTTATTGTTTTCGGATAACATAAAAGGCTTTTTTAAAAAAATTGTAATCCTTTTCTTTTTCACCTTTTAAATTATGATCGAATCCTATTTTAACTCACGTATTTTGCGAATGAAAGCCAAAGGACGCCACAAAGCTGGAAAAATTCTCCGAATTGTACACCATTGTAATAATGCAACCTTACTAGATCCGACTTGAAAGCAACCCTTTTGAGGAGATTTTTTTGTTGTCATTTCATGGATAAAACAGGATTTTACCTTAAATTATATTTAAAATTGCTTTCAAAAAGGTAGGTTATATTCATTAATGGTGTAGTTACAGTTCTCTGTTAACCTCTAAGCGTTCTTGAATTAATCACACTTGTTCATGAGCGATTCACTCCATTACGAGTGTGACTCGGAGGATTTTAAAAAACATGCTAGTAAAATTCACGTGAATGAGCAAACACGTGCTACACTTGTGCGTTAACCGTCAATAGTGGCGATAGTGAAGTGTGTATACTTTTATGAGCCCAATACAATTCGGTTTCTTCAAAACAGCAGTTAGCGCATACGAATATGAACAATTCCATATTGTGGCGAAATAAGATTCCTTGTCGTATGTTTATAAAGAGTTATAAAATATTTTTACTTAACCGCTATGTAAGCATGAAATTGTTATCAAAAATTTACTTTTCTTTAATAACTTATTTAGAAAAATATTGAGGTAATATCTGATATAGAATCAGAACATGTCAAATCGTCGGAAAGCCTTGCGGATTCTTCTGACAGCAGTGATTCTGAAAGCGAAACAGAGCATACTGATGAAAAAAAATTTGAAATGTCGGTACGCATTTGGAGCCAACTAATTGTAATTTTTTTTCCTTTTCCATTTTAGGATTTGCATGTTCACCTTTACCAAGCTACAAATAATATGCAAATAAAGTAATAACTTGTTCAGTTAAATTATTGGAACCATAACCTATCTTACCATAAAGAGTATACTGATGGGAAAAATGTGAAATGTCAGTACGCATTTGGAGCCAACTAATTGTAAATTCACTTCCTTTTCAGGAGATTCCTGTTGACCTTTATCAAGTTACAAATAATTTGTAAATAAAGTAAAAACTTGTTAATTTAAATTATTGGAACCGTAGCCTATCCGGGATATCGAAAATCTGGGTGAACCGGAGAAAGAGTAAAAATGAAATAAAATAAAGCATACTTACTGAAAATAAAATAAAGTATACTGATCACTACTACTCTGTAAGTATCATACTTACAGAGGCTAAAGACATCTACTTTGCGAATAATAGAAGAACATTTAAAGCTATTTAAATTTATTTTCCATCTAGACGCTACATGCTAAGTATCACCGTATTAGCACCACATGCCATTTGTCACTGGTGATATGAGGTGTTACTAAAGCTTTCTTGAGAGCACAGAATATTTGCAAAATCCGTCTCCCCACCCCTATTTTCCTTACATAACATTCATAGCTGTTAGAAGGGATTTTAGACAAGAAAATAATTTTTGAAAATAAATGGAGGAAACAAATTAACGTTGTTATTAAAATTTCAAGATCACTTCAGAAATTTAAAAAAAATCAAAATTTTCCTCCACACCTATCCGAGTTAAAGGGATCCGATTTAACGATGTTTTACTGTATTTGCATATATTTAAATAAAAATACACTCAAACATCAATGATATTTAATTTCAAGAACTATTATTTTTGATAATTTTTTGCGAGAGTTAAGAGGTTAAAAACACGAAACTTTATACAGAATGCTAAAAAAAATAAATTAGTAATTGCTTTTAATCGAAATTTATACGCAAAAAAATCTTTACAACTCTACCTATATTTTTTGTAATTTCATGTAAATTACAGATATCCTCTAACAGTTACATGTAGTAAAATTTTAATTATGAAGATCTCCCATCTTCTAATTTTTAATTTTGTATGCTACATTTGTTGATTTTATTACATTAAAATACACACTGATGTACAAATTTGCATTTTTTATTTGATTTTATCAACAAATTGAAAATAAATCTTATCTGCTTGAAGTTTTATATTCTTTGTTCTTACGCGAAATGTAATACATTTTCTAATTGAAATCTGTACTACAAAACTAGTTTTGAAGATTGTTTTCATGATTTCAAAACTCAATACCTAAGTTTTTGAATTGGTGCAATAATTTTGAAGCTTTGTATATAGTTTAAGCTGAATAATCTATTGATATTCTTTATTTATATTAAATTGTATATGTTGATTGTGAATGCCTCCGAAAAAAGATAAAGATATCTCTATAGACACATATATTTAAAACCCTTCTTACCTCTGTCCTTCCTGTAGATTTTCCAATCATTTGAGGAGATACGAGCATAATTTCAAATCTAACACGTTTGTCCAATTCTTCACTTATAGAGTTGGCCACTTCAACACCAGGCAAAACTTCCAACAAATCTTTGTTTAACAATGCGCTCTCTGAATAAAAAAAATTGAAAATTACTTTCTTCGTTACTATCCCAATACTATAAAGTTAAAATTGCTGAAGTCCAGTGTTAAAAAAAGGTAATTGCAATTAAAATTTGAAGGATGAATTCTTATTAAAATTTGAATGATGAAATATTAAAAATTTGAATGATGAATTGCTATTAAAATTTAGATATTTTAAATTTTGTTCAACCCAATATATAGTAATTTAAGAGTTAAAGTCTGCACGGGCTTAAGAATTCCCATGAGGAGGAGTCATTCTCCTTTTCTGTAGAGTTTTTGGGCAGGAATTACAAGCTATGATCCAAGACGGGTGGCTAACCTAACGCTGGAACCAGTTAACTTCCTAGGCGAACTTGGTCCTCATTTATCAACTCCAGAAGAATGAGGGACTGAGTTGACCTCATGACTTACTATTGAAGCCGAATTGAACCTGGGGGCCATGTCTCGTAGTCAGCCATTTTAATACTTACACAATGGCGGTTCATCCCATAGATAATGGTATGGAATATGATAATTTTCTTGCAGGTAAGAATAATTTATCTCTTAAAAATCAAAAAGTTAACGTATTTTTGAAAAACATGCAAATTTATATACGTGCCTTAAACACCATTTTTTGACTTAATTTCTACTTTTTTCAGAATACGTATGTGAGCCGCTGGGTAATCTATTTTATTCCTTTATAAGAAAAATCTCCCATCGTCCAATTATCCCATTATTAAAAGGCACACTGGACGTCTTTGATAGTCAATATCTTTTGTCCATTCATAAAATATTTCAGAGTCATAAACAGACTTCAGAGTCCTTTTATGGTCCTAAAGACAAAGGAAGTAATTTTTCAGGGTCAAAAAATAATTTTGAATTTTTCTTGCGTGTGGCTCACAGCTCGTCTTTTACCCATTAATACAACTCATGGCATCTTTCCCATAAGCAGATTTTATTTTGATACCATACTGGAATGACGATTTTCCCTTCGAGTGAAAAAACCGGATGACGCTTCTCAACTCACAAGTGGGGGAGTTTTGATTCAAGGTACTTATTTGAATACGGCATTACAAAAGAGTTTTTAACCAACTGAGACAAACTTCTAAGATTTTGATCTGGAACCACCAACTTTGTTGAAAGAAATTCTTTTTCAGATTCAGTGTCTCAGTACACTTACTTTTTGGACATTCCACGTATGTTTTCTTCTTTTTTAAATTTTCATAACAATTTTGTTCATATAGTGCTGGAAGTGTTCTTGAATATTAAAAATTTCAGTAGGTCTGCGAAGGATTTATAAGACTCTATTATTTTTTGAGATCCCGAATAATAATATTACAAAAATTCTTACAAATCCTTTTCACGGATCTTCTTCAGTTCATTTAGGCTATGAGGTTGAAAATTCAAATATAAAATGAAATACTTTCTTTGTGATTCTAGCTTTAGAGCAATGTATTTTCAAAATACTTCTAAGTACTATACTTTTAAAAATTAACATTTTAAGTCTTAAATAATTAATTAAGATTAAAATTTATGTCATATAAATATCATTTTACAACCATTCACAATTAAACAATTTAAAAAAATATTTTAATTGAAATGGACGTGATCATTGTCAACTGAAAATTTAAAGAATATAGTATATTTCCGTGGTTCCGTTCCGTGGCTAAGGAATTTTGGAACGTTTCCTGGGCTAAGCTACGGAAGTTGGCTTATATACGGTCAGCTTATTCGTCAAAAAGTAGATACTTTCCCATTAGCAGTACGCAAACGATAAATTGCCAAATATAGAAGATTTTCATTTCTGAAGCTCATATATATTAAGTTTATGAGGAAAATATTTCTAAATGCAATGACCATTCTTTTTATGAAAATGAGTTGTTATTTTTTGTAAGTGTATGTAGTACAAATTTTATTGTGTTGTCACTAATCTGATGTTGCCAAAATTCGCACCCAATTATTGGAAAAATACTAAAACACGTATTAGAAATAATAAAACAATAATGTAGGTAAGGTGCGCAGAAATATAACAATGAGAAATGAATATCACTTTAATATTAGAACTTAACATTTTGGGTCTTTTGAATGCAACCTTTATGCAAAAAGGTAAAAAAACAAACAAACGAACATCAGATGTATATTTTAAAGTCTATATCGTATTTAAGTATCCGAATCATTTATCAAATTCACTTTCAAACATTGGAATGTCTGGGTGCATACGATCGACACTTTCTATTATTTCTATATTACAATTTATGTCCTCTTTATACACTAACTCTTCCTTGCTGCCGTCCATACAGTTTACTAGGATTATCTCTTCAACTCATATACAAGATTTGTATTTAGGATAAAATTTTGAAGGAAAAAAACCCACTCTCATTGATTGACGGATTGGCTATTATTTAGAGTTATACAGTAATCTGATAGATGATTAGATACTTCTAATATATATGTTAATGAGTGTTTTAAAGGGTTTAAGACTCTATGACAGTAAATTGCATTTCGCGCTACTAATGCAATATTTATTAAATTAAACTAAGCCCATATAATTCAATCTGAATCAAATGCATCATAAATAAGTTCAAATTTGATCGTAAGTACGATTTTCTTGCAGAGAAACTGAGGGGCTAAGCGACTGTTAAATGCAATAAATCGAGCATTTTATCCGCTTTCTTTCAGTCTTCAAAGCTATTTAAAATTTTGATGAAACTATGCAATTTGTTTTTTATATGTGATTGTTTATAATTTGTACTTTGATAAACTAATTTTTAATTATTTTATATCAGTTTTAAAAAATTTATAAGAAACTGCTTAATGGTAAGGCTTTGTTTCACATAATTTGGCTGTATATTGCTTTGCGCACCTAATCCTGAAATACGTGATTGCTAAGGAATATATCATCATTTTTCATAACATAAAGAAATACTTAAAAACATACAATTTAAGTAAAAATATTTAATATTTAATCCAATTTTCAATTTTGTAAGTTCATTGAAAATTAGCATTTAATTTTTCAGTTTTTTTATGTATTTACTCTTAAAAAGATATAAATTCGCATACAAAACATAACAATTTTAATTCCAGTTATGCAAAATAATATAACATAACATACAATTTTTGTAAGGTTATATTAAATTTTATACGAAACGATGAAAAAATCCCATTTATAGAAAATGAGTTTTAAAGTCCATACAGAAAAGTTGTTCAGAAATAAAATGCACATTTTTAATTGCATATCAGAAAACAATTAAAATATTTTCATGAAATTTGTTCTAAAGTATTCAGGGAATCAATATTTTAAAACTTTTTTTTGCCAGAAGCTAGAATTTTTCGAGGTTCAAGGGGACTTGCGTTATTCTACGAAAAAGTGCCCCTCTTTTCCATTTTTCAATTCATCGTTTCTTATAGTTTTTTAGAGCTAAGATCGCACGTTTCTCACCTCTCGAGTTATCATCAGAAAGGTTGATACCGGCTTTAGCAGCTATTTCTTCTTGCGCCAATTCGTACGTAATTTCCGGGTACTTCCTTCCTCGAATAGCATTTTCGCTTTCCTGATAGACATATAATTGGGTTGTTCCAAACATGATCCTAAGGAAAGAAAACTTGTGTTTTCATTATATATCTCACAGGTAGAAAAATAGTAACAGAATACATTAATGGATTGAAAAATAGAAATTGATTACATGAAACAATGTCTTGAATTAGCAAAATTATGAATTTCTGAATATTCTGCATTGATTAATATTCTTAGACTGCTTAGATACTTTCAAACAATTTTTGTAGGATATTTAATTTTTTTACTCCTAGTTTTGAATATCCTCAATCCTAATAAATTTTTACTTGTGTAAAAGGACAAGTCAATGCTTTCGAATAGGATCTATTTGTAATTTCAATATTTATAAATATATAAACAGACCTAATGAAAAAAGGATTATTCTTCGTTAGAAGCAACAGTTTTCAACGCATTAGATAATAATGCGTAATTTATTGTTTGATCAGGGTGCGGCAAGTCTTGATAAAACGGAAGCTTGTGAATTGAATACGGGTTTCATATATACTTTCAAGTGTTTTTGAAGAAAGTGAAGATTTTTTTCAAAAAATATTGTACTTTATTTAAACTTGTAAACAATTTTAAAAAGAATTTTATTCGTATCATGGGATCGAAAAAACAATCGATTCGATTGTATGTAACGGCCGTTTTCCAACATAAGCTTCCTTATATATAAAGTTAGAAAGCCCATTAATCAAAACCGGAAGCCGTGCTTTAAATTTAAAAAAAAGGCATATTTACAAACATAATATACAAAAATCATCTGGATAGAAGCTTTGTGTATTATCTTTAAAGAACAATAATCGAATTTTTTAGCTTTCCAAAGTAAACGGAAGCCATTAAATGAATATCCGAACTTAAAATCTAAATAAAGTAGATTTGTGTTTAAAAAATGTATAGTAATTTAGATATTTACACAAAAAGTTCTAACAATGAAGGAGAATACTTACAAAAAATAAAGTAAAAGTTTTGAATTAAAAAAATTCGCTTGAAAAATGACCTATAAACATCTTTTATTCTTTTTCAAATATTTAATCATATAAAAAATACATTGTTAAGTTCAAAAGTGATGCCACATTTAACAAAAGAAAATCAATCAAAGGAAAAATTCTGAGGTAAAAAATAAATTTGGTATTCAAATCTCGTATTAAAACTAAAGCCAAACGCTAAATCGTTAAATTAAAGATATCTTAAGAGAAATATAACTGTTTTCGTCATAAATTGAAATAATAAAATGAGATTGTATTCCAATTTCTTCTCAACCATAATGTTCATTTATATTAACATCATTGAGTGCAATTTTGTGTGATGATTTCCTTATATATAAAACTGTGTAACTGATTTTATAATTTGTTATAAGAACATTATTCTTCCCGATTTTCTTGCATGCTAAAACATATTTGAGTATTAATTACTATAGTTGGCCGAAGAAATTTATTTTGATCATCCTTTTTCCGACTACCACCCTAAATAAATATAATGCAGAAATACATTTATTGCATGGAAAAATTAAAGAAGCATTTATTTCTTTAAGTAATATCTGTGGGAAAATTGTAATCAACTTGCACAAAGACAATAAATTACTGTATCTTCAGAATCAAATGAATAGCAGAAGTGAATTATAGATGACTAAAATCAAAGTAATAAGTTTATTTTTTCTTATCCAAGCTCATGGAATCCACGAAACCTTTCCAAGAATCCATAAGTAAAAGATTATAGCAACGATTTAATAGTTAGGTATATTTTATATACAGTCATGTAGAAAAATATAGTTAAAATTGAACTTTTTTGAAAATTTCTAGCACTGAAAATGTTTGAGATTGAAGTTTTCAACATTATTTAGATTAATTTTCTCATATTAATTTTAATTTTCTAAAATAACTAATCCAGATTATGTCTTAAAGAGAATAAAATGACTGGATTAAAAAATTTATCACGCTTTATGACTGTGTTTCATTTTTGGAATGTGACTAAGTGAATTTGGAGTTTAATAGCGCAAGAGTCAAATGTGGCTAAGTTGCAACTTTTGGAAAGTCAATAGTTAAAGTTATATGAAATAAATGCAATTATTGAATATGTACATTTTTTTTATAAGCTATTGCATTAAAAATGCAAATATTTTCTAATATTTGGTGTTCTAATTTATTACCAAAATTGTTAGTAAAATATTTACAAAGACAATTGACAATAAGGGTGGTTAAAAATATATAATATTGAATTTTACCTTTATATAATAAAAATAAATATTTTAAAAACACATCGGATAAAATTCCATACCTTCAAAATTAATGTTAATTATTTAGTCTACAATGCATGCTTTACTTATATTTATTTAAAATGATTTTGTAATGAAACTATTTCATAAAAAGTAAATTTAATTATTTCTTAGACATCCTATAGTATTATCAAGGAATATGATTATATTAACATTTTAATCTAATTTGAATTACTTTATCTTCCATAATTAAATAATAACTACAAAATTGTAACCTTAAGTTTCATTTTCTTCTTATTAACAATAATAAAGTTATACGGTGAAATCATTGAATTTAATAATTATTTAAGTAAGATTAAATTAGCTATGTCTATGTAAAATAATCAATGATTTAGACGAATTTAATAAATATGTAAACTATGCGAAAGAAATATATCAATATAGAGTAAGCGAACGCCTGAAAGGGGAAAATATTACACCACTAAACTGTGGTGATTCAAATAATAAATATTTCCAGTAATTAAAAAAAGATTATTAAAAATAAAATATCTCTAAGTATACCTATCATTATGATTCAAAACTGACTGACTGGTCACGGGTTCTCCATTCAAAAGAATACGTGCTTCTGGACAGCCTTTCTCAATGATGACCTGGTCAAGGTCTTGAACGTGGATAATAGCATGGTTTTCTTGAATACTGAAACAGTAATTTATGGTATATTTATTAAATAACAGTAGGCTAAAAATGTGTTTGAAATCTTAAAAAGATGAAAGAAGAATAACTTCGCTCTCTATGCATTTTCTTAAGTCGGACTTAAATTTGGCAACAATCTATGTCAAAATTAATCGTTAGATGATAATTAGGGATGTTAAAGTAAATGATGTAAATAGAAAGAAAATTATAATTATTAACAAATATAAAACTGATTAAAATGGATTTTTTTAAAGGCTAAAACGAGCTAAAATTTTGCTATTAAATGAATGTAACTAAAATTTAAATTATTACGCAGTTTAAAAAGAAATCAGCAAAAGCCAAAACATAGAAAACAAAACTAAAATAAAAACTATCAACAAACCAACAAAAGTTATTAATGTCAATTATTTTTTATTTCGTTTCTGTGGTAGACTCAAGTGGAAATAGTTATTTCCCATGAAGTATTGAGTGAAAAAGAGAAAAATAACGTAATACAGGACATTTTTACTTGTAACTGTTGCCTTAATGATTCTATAGTTCTCAAAAAATCAAGATAATTAAACAAACACTGTGTGTACAGTTAGACGAATGCAATTCAACTACAATATCGCGTCGGGTCGCCTCCTGTTGCAATACATGCAGCAACAAGGTCGGACAATTAATTGAATAGAGGTCGGATGTTATCGTGAGGCAGATGGGCCCACAGATTTTAAACAGCCACCTAAAAATCATGTACAGAGTGTTAAGGTGGCATCTGGCATTTCAGCTAGTCCCACAAATGCTCGATAAGGAGAAAATACGGTTGATATTTCCCAAAGCTGTGTTGCAAAATGGTACGGCGAAATGGTTTAATGGTACGGCGTATATTTCCTGTCTAAGGAGATCATGGTTGAAATACCTCGACAACATGTTTTATTGACTGTTTAAAAACCGATCTGTATTCATACAAAATCTAATCCCTGAATTATTTTACTTAAAACATGCATATTTTGATATTAATAAATTTATAAACAGCAAGGCAAAATGAATCGTATATTGAAGAGAAGAGGCTCTGATTATAGATGAAAATTAGAGTCAGAACTATGACTCAAATGAAAAGTCTATCATTTGGTGCACTCTTTAGTTTATTTAACAACATGATTTAAATTTAACACTTACGTAACTGTACATATCTGAAAGATGATAGGTGGTGTTCCAAAAGTAGAGGTTTAATTCGTGTACAAATTAATGAAGTTAGTGTTAAGTGTTTGTATAGCTTATGAGGGGAGCATGTCTGTGTGAATGTGCTCATGTGAGTGTGTCTTATATTGGAAAGTGAATGTGCCAAATTATTTTGATGGGCTTCTTATTTAAGTTTGATGCCAGGAAGGATGTAGGTAACCACAAATAGAGAGAAAACTCCCTTTCCTCCTGAAAAGGCGATTCACACTTCGGAGCATCAAACGTGTAATGACCCTCTGCGGGTCTTTTATTCAAAGTATCTAAGGGGAACTATCTCAAATTGAAAACCCTTTATTTCATAATAGTGGGAGCCACGTACCAATATAATGAACGGTGATTGTACAAACTCATCTTTCAAAACGCCCCAACTAAACTAAACCTGTATTTGACATGGAATCGTCTGAAATTTTAGTTTTTTTAAAGACATAAATCATGTCATATCTGTTTGGGATATACAGCATCCTTAAGAAGTAGTTACAGCGTAGTCTCAGCTGATATGATACAAAATTTGCAGCATGAAATTAAAAAAAAAGAGTCGAAGCTGGCAGAGAGCACAATGAACATCGAAAAAAAAGTTATTTGCTCATCAATAGGAGATCTTTTTTTTTATAACGCTTTTCGTGGAGTAGAAGAGCTGAAAATTGCAAGCAAACTGTATAACACTTTACATGTTCTGTTCCTAGCACTATTAGGCGTAAGGTGTAATTTTGTACTAAATGGACTAAGCTCTACCTCTTTACAATTGATTTGACTTTTCGTTTGTATTCATTTCCATTTGACTATCTCATACCATTTTCTGAAAAGGAAGCTTCTAAATAAATATTTTTTTATATATAAATGTAAGCTACGCTTCTGTCAGTAATACATAATTTATCTACATAATGATATATATATATATATATATATATATAATCATTATGTAGATAAATTATATATAACTGATAGGGGTGTAGTCTATATTTATATAAAAACTATTATTAAGGTAAACCCTAAATATATTCAAAAGTATAGTTAATGAAATACATTCATACTTTGCTAAATAAAATACGGTACCTTGGACCTAAGAGTAAAATATCTGCGCTGTCTTCTTTTCCTATTCTATTTGCTCCTTGCTTTAGAATGTGAAGAATTTTTCCTGATAGTTGCAGATCAAAGTTCAGATTAGATAAATGTGGATGCTGCTTTTTTAATTCTTCTAATCTGGTCCGCTCGGCATCCTAGGGTATATTTAATGAAAGATTTAAATAAAAATATTTTGTGAAATATAATAGATTTTAAGATGCGTAACATCAGCTCTCATCACTTCTTAAGGATATAATTTAGATATTTAAAATCTGAAAGAAGCACAAAAGATATCCAAATATAGTACTATGAATTGTTAAGAAAAAAGTGTTCATACATGAATTAAGAAGAACTCCTTTCAAACACCAACTGTGCATTATAGTTTATATTAGACGAAGTAGGATGTTGCACTTAAGTTCTTAATTAATACTCACTTGGGCTCCTAAGGTATAGATTAACTATAAACTAATATATTTTTCAAAATACATAAAAAAATACATCTTTTTAATCAAACTTTTTAGACGTCTTTAAAATATTTAAAGTTCTACGGATGCACGGATATGTGTGACATTCAAAATTAACATAACTATTATTAATTATTAGGAAATAAACCAACTTGTATATAATTGTGATCAAATTCAATAACAGAAAATGCTTACAGCCTTTTGCGCTTGCCGAGCTTGTCTTAGTTTCTCTTCGTAGGACTGTTTAATTTGTTGCAACTCTCTTTCGTTTTCAGCCATGGCAGCTTTCATTTCTTCTTCCCACCTACTTCGACGACGTACCACTTCTAAAAAAATTACTCAAAATTTAATAGTTTATCTTGAATTGTATCCTTAAAGTGATACGCATTAACATGTATGACAAATTGCGACTTAATGTAAAAATCTTTTCCAACTCGACTTAATAAAAATATTCAAAAATTTGACGTTAACATTTTAATTTATTCTATAGATGAACTTCTATTTTTTTTACAGCCTTTAATTTAATTCTTCCAAAATACATAATAAAACATCTTAAGAGAGTATTATCATTTCAACTAATCTAATCATAACATAATTTTATATTTTTAACAAAAGTAATATTTTAGTAAAAATTGCTAACAAAATTTTATTTTTACAACACAAACATGTAAGATATTACGTACATAAGCTTTGAGCACAGTTGCCTAAATTGTTAACTATTATTATGAAAAAATATTTCTTTCTATTTTCAGTGTAATTTGTTATATTCGACCATATAAGGACGTATATTTCTCCTCAACGAACCCTTTGGGACTTTGATATGATGTTATTTAATTTGAAAATATCTTCCAATAAGGAGACATAAGATCCGAAGTTATAGAGAAGGGAGGATCTGAATAAGGACAGTGTGCTGGACCAATAAAATAAATCACTCAGCTGAATTGGGCCGATAAGTCTGAAACTGTTAAGTATATTTTCGTAATGATAATCTTTAGGTTCAAACGTGTGTAGGGATTAATCCATAGGCATTATAATTAACATTTTGAGTATATTATTCTAAGATTCCAATAAATCATATTTGAAATAAAAATTAATTTCGCTGATTACTTAACCTGACTATTTATTCATTTGACTATCATATTACAACTATCACTAATTTTATGTCTAATAAGTCTTTTGACTTCCCGAAGATTTTACAACTAATAGTGGGAAATGAGCCTTCAATTTACTAAGAATATAAGAAACAACATACGAGTTTATGAGGAGGGTTGCTCAAAAAGTACCTATGTTACGAATGGGAAATGAAGTCCTTTTTTTGTAAGAAATATATAAATACTCATATATGACACCGTTCCCATCCCAAAAAATCGTTGCCATAATCTTCTCGCCAGTATTGATGACTTCTTTGGAACAAATTCACTGGAAGCGCTCCATTGTTTTGATTGTTACTTAATTTCCAGTTTTTAAGATGAATCCAGGTCCCATCAACGGTGGCGACTAAAAAAGCCACCAATAAAATTTTGATTCGACAGCCATTTTCTTAAAAATCTAATCAAACCTATGAATCAGTGTAAAATTTGTTCTAGCATAGCTTAACAGATGACAGTACACAATGCTAACATCAACTCTCTTTAACAATGCTATCTGTCATAAGGAAAGGGCTACATTTTTATCAACCCTCGTAGATTATTTTCAATCAAGGTGGAAAGTTTCAAAATAAATAGCGTTTACTATTTCAGATATATTAATACGTAATCATAATGATTTAATGGATTTGTTGCTATCTTAAATAAATTTTCTTTAGGTTTCTCCTTCTTATTTTAACATAATTTAGCAGGAATAATTAATTTTAATGAATATTTTTTACGTTCCATCCTTAAAAAACATTGATAGTTAAAAAAGGAAGTCGATGGAAGGTACATCTTACTGTGTTGTTTGAAACCGGATTAAAAAGCTAGAAAGAAATATACACGAATTTATCTTCTTGGAATTTTGTTTTCGTACTAAAACAAACAAATCATTTTTATGAGGAATGAGATTATACCATCATCTGTCATTCCCGGTTTTATTGGCACATTCATGACTCCTCTTTCAATCATTTTCTTCAGTCTGTCATTTTCAGCCCTCAGTTCTCGAATAACAGTTTCCGTCGGATCTTCATTGATGGTGGCAACCGTTTTGATCTGTTTTGCTCGATCCGCTAGAATATAATTTGTGTTATCTACATTCCTAATTTTTTTAATAAAAACATACATTATTTATAATATGTTTAAAAATTAATATTTACATTAATGAGAGAAAAATATTAAAACTTTACTCTGAAAAAATTTAGAGTGTTTGAAGAATGTAAATAATATGATGAATTTTAAGATATTCTATCTGTCATACACTCACAGATTGAATAAGAGCAAATTATTGAAATCTTTTATCGAGAAAAATTGTTTCATTTAGCAGCAGATATTTGATATTTCTGCTTTAAGATACTATTTGCGAGCTACGAATTTCAAGTATTTACTCACTGAAATCTATCGATGTTTTTAATTCTGAATTCAGAAAGGGATCAATAAAAATTGACTAAATACAATTTTAAGAGAACTTTTTTTTTTCTTATGAAAATATTGAAAGTTTATTTAAGCGTAATTACCTCTCTTTCTAGGCATGAAGATATGCAAACTAATACTATCATTAAAAATAATCCAGTGACCATAAAAAACTCGTATTTAAATGAAAAACAACAACGTATAGTTAAATTATAATCTTATTAAAAATGTCCTATGACTAAGACAATGAATTTATAATAAAGTATACTTAAATATTCGACTAAGACTTCAATATTTGACTAAACGTATGAAACAGTAAGTTACCATTCCTACTTTAAAAGTGCTTAAGCATTCTTTCCTGAAGGAAAAGCATACAAAAGAAGCGTTCTGCGTAAATTGGAAAACAGAATGTAAAAACAAACATACCATATCTCAAAGTAGACAATGTTTCTTCGTAGTTGATGTCAGCTGGACTAATGCACGCTATCTGAAAATAAATTTACAGAAAAAATTTATTTATTCATTTGCCGCTAATTTGTTGGTAGATTAAGATAAAATCATATTCATTTGCTGTAGGAAGGATATAAAATTTAGTAGGAAATTAAAGTGCATTTATATTCTTAATATCACAGGTGAAACACTTACCATAATAGTCTTACTATTTCCACCAAGGGCATTCATAAGCAGTCGAGTGAGAACCGAATCACGGTAAGGCACTGGATGTTAAAGACAGAATATCATTATTTTTGGTTAAATATGACAAAAAGATTTCTACATAGAATTCATTAAATTTAAATGTTCCTTCTTTATTCTTTTATTTAAGTGTTTCTGTGAAGGGCTTGTAATTTTAGTTTTGTTAAAAGCTTAAGAAATTATAAAACGTAAATTTCGAGTTAAGTGATTCAGTGCTTTCCAAATGCATTAATATAAAATTTCTTAAATTAATTTATTATTTCTAAAATTAATTTTTTTGTTCAATGGGTAAAATTTATATTATTCTGTTTCAACAGTACGGTTGTTTCTGTATAAAAAATAATGGTTTATGAATTATTTAAATCTTTCATAAACTGTTTTTTTTTTTGCTATCTGTAATATTTATTTTGCATGGATTATTTCAGGTATGTTTTTTATTTTTATCGGAATCCCTCCTATACTGAAAATTTTTATCTTATGAGGGTGGCTCAAAAAGTACATGCATTTCAAGACCGATGGCATCATTAAGGTAAATTATCATTGCCATTGGGTGAAGCTATCTATTAAACAAAGCGAAACAAATGAGACATCGATTCATAAGTTGGTTTTCATTTGGTTGTCACTTGCTGCCAAATCAAAATTTGAGTGCTGTCGCATCCTGTTTTCACAGTCGATAAGACCTGGATTCATTATTATGCACAAGGAGTCAAGCAAAATTCAAAATTTTGGGTTGCTTCCGTTTAATCTTTTCAAAAATTTAAAAAAAAAAAAAAAAAAAAAAAAAAAGACGAAGATGGTCTTATCGTCCGGAAAAGTTATGACGAAGACTTTTAAGACCTCGATTACGAATAACTGAGACTTAGACAGTTGTTTAGTAAACATGATGCTCACTAAAAGCAAATAATTTTCGACGCTAGGAGAACTATCTCTTGGAGTTTCTGGGGACTTATTCAATGACTCACTTAACCAATTTAGAAATAATTTTGAATATATTTGAGTACCTTCTTTTAAAGAAAATATTCATAAAAGCCTTTAATTTTTTCGTCCTAATTTCTTACCATAAATTGAGATCTAGTTCTATATGTTTTCAAATAATTTTTTATTAATACCTACAATTTAAATTATGATCACATATAAAATTACAAAGAGTTATGATCCTGGTAAATAAATATTGTTAAGGATAAGTTTGTAGCTCAGAAATGGGAAATATATTATATTTACTGTCTGAAATTCATATTTTCTAAAATTGAATGTCCATTAAAAGCTATTATGCGTAAACATTAATAACAAATGAGAAAAAGCCTTTATCTCTTAAAGGATGATTTCTTAAATGAAGTATCTATAATTGCATTAAGTTTCTCAAATTAATCAATTTTCCTGCTATGTTATTAATATCGCTTCTTCAACAAAACTGCATAAGTTTAAGGATATTATTACATACAATGAAGTATAATAATCAATATATTGATTTTATTTCAAAGTATTGTATAAAATGATTACTCTTCACATGTATCATACTGAATGAAGGTATTAATCACAAAACTTATGTCAATAGCCATATTGTAATGATATCCTTATAAATGTCCGCCTGATCCAAAGTATACACTAACTCAATTAGAGCAAGAATCGGCAACTTATGGACCCAAACCTAGCCCCCAACCGTTTTGAGTCCGACTCACTGGTTAATTTTATTTTTGCAAGAAAAACAATTAAAAACAAATCATATTACATTCTGTAACCACACACACATACACAAGAATGGGTGTTTATATAATTATTAATGCTAATTAGGCATACTTTTATATAAATTACACAAAATCATTCTAAAAAAATTTAAATTACAGATCCTGAAATTCAATCTTAAACATCATTATTGAAACTAAAAAAAATACAAATACTATAAAATTAATTGAAACAATCAATACATACCAAAAAGAAAAAAAAAAAAAAAAAAACTGTAACCAATAAAGTTAAAAATATCATCGTAGATTAAAACATACAAAGTATTATAATGTAAAAAAGCATAATTTTTTTTAAATATTATATAAAATAGTTTAAGAACACATATTATGCATAGTAATTTAAATTCAAAACAGAATTAAACCATTAATTAAAAATAACAACCAAATTAAGACAAAGCTACTCGAAGAAAAGCAGATCACAAGAGAAAATAATGAAAGATAAAACCAAAATGGTGTGTGATAATATTATTTAAATACTGTCCCATAATTTAGACTGAAAAAAAGTATTTTTTAAATTAGTATCATTGCAACTTCATTAATTACGTTATCACTAATGGTATGGACCAAGTAAAATCAAAATTCCTAAATTTTGATTATTCTTGCTCAATTCTATTACCGAAGATAAATCGTATCAGAAAAAAAAAGAAAAAGGAAACAAATACATTTAAACCAAATTCAATAAATGTAAGCATAAATAATTGTAAACATTAAAAATAATTTATAACCTTTAGATTCCTATAGGAAATTTTTTGCACTAAAAAAATTATTCATTTTACCTTCATAGGCAAGTTGATGTGCTGATACCATCCCGATATGGAACGATTACTATGTCTTCTTTATTAGGAATTAATCTTTGATTTTATTGAACTATTCTGTAGTGTTTCTTAAATTTATTGCTTTCCGAGCCATAACGAAATAAAGCGTGCCAGGTTACTTGGTTCACACAGCAGCAGGTAATTTGTATCTGCATTTGGTAGCACTTATTAATATAATACGAACGGACAATTTCGAAAACGAAGTATGCAAAATCTCAATATTGATCAATTTTAGCAAATGGACATATGTAAGCAACTTTTCCATAAGGAAGTAATAATTTTTAACTCCATTTTGATGAAATGTTATCTCAGGAAAAAAACTCATACATTCATTATATCAGTAACTAATTCAACCAGTTCTTTAATACATTTATTAAGAAATAGAAATATTTAATTCTTTTTAAAAAATAGAATCTGGTTTTTTGTTTGTTTGTTCCTATATGCATAAAATTGCCCAGGCAAATATCTTCGAGTTTGTTACCCAGCCTTGTAAGCCTAAATATTTTATGAACCGGCCCTTACCTTACAAAGTTTACCCTCTGCTGATATAGAGGAACCGTAACAAATCAGTGATCAGACCAAAGATGAGTTGCTGCAATTATTTTAACTTAAATGTATTACAGAAGCCATTAGTCACTCTTCATTTTCAAACAAATTGATTATTAACAATTTATATACAATACGATTTTAATGCTTAAAAAATGGATACCTGCTTGTTAAACTTTGTATCTTAGTCAATATTAGCGTACTTGTAACATAATATTTGCAAATTGAGTTTGGCGTTGGTAAATATTTGATTAATTTAAGGATTAACATGAATTTGGTGTGGACATTTGAATCCTATTCATCTCCAAGACTTGAGAAGGTTTGCAGTACATTCATTACATAATAGTCACAAAACTGCTTTTTAATCATACTAATCAATAAGTGAAATAATCTAATCATTAAATATTTTTTAGAGTAACCATTATGAATATGTGCATATGTGAATCACATATTAGACTTATTTTTAAAACAGAATTGTAACTATTACATCAAATTTTGCTGTGAAACACTCAAGAGATCATTCACGTCTGCTTTCTAAACAACAGTTTTGAATTTATACGATTGAATTATTCGATTACTTCGATTCATATGCGATCGATAGTGCTGGAAGATTATATCATATCTGCTCTTAATTTGTATAATTATGCAAATGGAAAAATATGTTTCGTTTATGAAGTATTTTTTGTTGTATTGTGAGAGTAAAAGCAACGAATATATAAAGTCATACGCCTGTCCAATAGGTGTATTCACTGATGTCCTGAAACATTTAGTGGGCATATATAAACAGTGAGCTGATAATTTTCAAAGTATGATACTTCTATATCATCTTACCGTTTCCAATGATTTTTTCTAAATTTCATACATACTCTTGAAGTCGTCAAACCAAAGGCTGTTCAGAGATTCTGTCTGAGCAGTGAGTGTGATTCACACAGGCATTCCATTTAAACTGTGTGGATCCCACACTGCTTAGACTATCTTTTTTAATGCCATAGAACAAAAGGAAGTCGATGGAGCCAGACTTGGAATAGAGGGTGGTGTAGTAGCGTTGAGACTTTGTATTTGGTCAATACTTTTCTCTCGATTCGGAACGTGCGACTGAGAACATAGTCGTGACGAAACATTCAGGTATTAGTTATTTCCTCAGAAAGCTGAGGATCGTTATCCAAAAATGTTCCAGTATTTCTGTATAAAATTTATTTTTCACTAATTGTCTCTCAAGCCCAAACTCCTTGTGCACCACATATTTCATAATGATGAAGACAAGGGAATTAACGTGTTCCTTGCAATCTTTCATTTTACGTGCTGCACAGAAACACACGTTCCCGACATGGTTTCGTCCCTCTTACTCAGACGGATCATATTGAAAAGTTTCCATAGTAGATATTAGCCCGGTTTCATGCAAAATTTGAAATAACAAAGCTGTACGGTGGCTCGTAGCATTTTCACTTTCTATGTAAATACTAAAGATGCTTACCCTTTAGGTGGGATTAATACACTCCAACATCACGGAGACAGCTGAAACGGGTCTCTAAGCTTACATCACATTCGACCTACACATCCCCGTCACAGAGACCTCCCTCCCTTCAAATTTGTTGGAAAACATTAGTGCTGATAATTTGGCAAACTTTGTATAACATAATCTGTCTTTAATTTGTATATTAATATTATGAAAAGTCAAAGTATTTTTTGTTACATTTCGCAAGAGAAATTAAGGAATAAATAGCCATTTTGCTCATTATTAATGATATGAATCCTTAGTTATTCTTATGCATTCAACTCTATGGTCTCCTTTAGTCTTTTGAATTTTTCAAAGTATTTTAGCTTACACATTTAAAATATTGTTTTAATGATAAATTTAACGAATCCCCCTTTAATTCTTGCATAACTAATCAACCTTTAATGATAGGGGCAGTTAGTCAGATTATATAATTTACTATTATAAATTATTTCTCTAATGAAATGTCTTGATTGCTTATGGGATACCATAGTAATGTTGTTAGCTAATCAGAGAATTTGTAGTTAATTACAGGATTTATTCTAAACTAGGAGTTTGAAAAGGATTAATAACAACGTTCGTTACTGAATACAACAGCACACACATTTCTTATTTTATCCAATCAAGTTCAAATTCATAAAATCAAAAGCGGCTCAACAAAGATTATTTGAAGTGAATGGGTAAAGAGTTTTCCAGCAATGGTTTGGCACTATGCCGTATTCCGATCAATGATCGCCGCCATCTCAATGTCATTGGCTATTGTGTGTCACATAAAATCGGTGATATAAGTACTACGTCAGAACATGTCATAAAAACAAAAGTTATCGTAATGGCTTTGAAAACTTTCGGGAAAAAAGGCGAATGATTCACTTCATATCTGTTTTCGATATTCGCGTGCTCATCTTATTAGAACTTTTAAACAAGTTGTTTTTTGTTCAATATTTTTTTTTCATGAACAAATTAGTTTTGTAGAATTTTGAAAATTTTGAAGAGAAAAAAGATTAAAAGCGCTTACATTGCTGGCATTTTTAGCGGAAGAATTTTCAACCTGATTATGCTTTGCAAACCTCCTGGTAAAAACGATTAAAAAAAAATCATTCAAATGCTTTGAGACAAAATTCAAATTCAGCTATTTTGGATTATTCTCTTTTTTGAACCCTCGTATTTCACATTGATTTCCTACGTACATTGATCAACATATCTTTTAGTAAAAATTTTGAAGCACTTTCTCGTTTAATTGCTTGATAAATGATCTTTCTCCGTTATTCTTTACATAAAAAAAGGATAATTGTAATAGCCTTAATGAGTAGTTTATTATTCCAACTGCAACATCACTGCTTCGCTACAATGGTTCTGATATATTGAAACTCAAATGTTCAGTCATGAAAAAATCAGTTAAGGAAACGATCAAACCAGTTTTATTCTATTTTGTAGAGCACCGCTTCTCAAACTGCGGGTGGCGACCTCAAATAAGGGCGAGAAAATTTAATTTTGATACATAACTTTAAAAAATCATTAGTGGTAACTATTTATGATATTTAATGAATATTCATGATCATAAAAATCATAAAAAATATTATAAGCTGCAAATCACATTTACAGATTGAAAATGTACCACTAGATGCATTATTAAAGTGGTGTCATGTTCTA
The DNA here is from genome assembly GCA_019974015.1 of Nephila pilipes. Lineage (NCBI taxonomy): Eukaryota > Metazoa > Arthropoda > Arachnida > Araneae > Nephilidae > Nephila > Nephila pilipes. The sequence continues at coordinate 83,822 of BMAW01089219.1, forward strand.
GATAAGAGCTAGAGCTGAATTTCTTACAATATTTCTGAAATGAAATTAAATGTTCTGTCAGTCAGGACCACATACTTACATGAAACGATACTTAATTTTCAGTTTTCATATCTGTTAAATCGAAATATCATTCAGCGTTGAAAATCTTTGAATATGCTTTACATTCAGCATTATTAAATGTTGAACAAGATTGAATATGTTGTACCAGAAAAAAATATACCCATCTCATTAAAAAAACATGGTTTCATTTAAATCATTTTCATAAACTTGTTATCAATTCTAAAACTGTTTCTTTTTTTTTTATTTTTGCTTTTTTTTTGTACGTATGTATATGCTTTAGTTCAAATATTTATTTCGTACTAATCTTATTTCAACAATACATTTTGTTCAAAAGATGCTTGAAAGATTGATTAAATTACTTTTTGTTATAAAATGTAAATTTGACAGGAAAATATACTTGTTAATAATAATAAACTATGAGTATTTCATTTTAGTTCAACAAGTTTTTACTAAAAATTAAATAAATTAGAGTTTAAATTTATTAGTTTTTAAATTTAATCATGAATCGAACAAGAATTTTTAATGCACGCTTTAAGTTATAGTTTTTTTTTTATTTATTGTTTTTAACTTTATCATTAACTTTATTTAACTTAGTTTTATTTTTATTGATGCTTTGTATCGATTGTTGTTGGTCAAATGATTAGGATGATATCTGAACTGTCACCTCCCTCTCCAAACTTCCCCACCATGTCAACCGGAGGGTTTGGAGCCTCCACCAGATTTAACGAACATCAGCCCCGCTCAAGGCGGGTCTGAAGTGACATCAAAGCTCAAGCCCAGGACTAGACGAAAGTTAAGCTAGCCATTGACCATAAGGCTATCGCAGCCATGCTTATAGGTGGGAAGGAGCAGGGTCGTTAGAAATTTTTGAGCGTGGAATATAGTATCAAGACTAATTTGTTTTCGAACTATTGTTGTAGAATAATTACACAAAGTTACTATTATTATGAATGTGAACTGATTATTCATTCATTTTCCTAGCAAAATGCTAAAATTATAAATTCTACTTATCTCATAAATTCTTCTTTAAAACTAATTCCGAGCCAGAAATCAACACTTCTAAACTGGGTAAAATTACATATCATCTCTCTGATAATAATTTGACACCTTTACTTTACTCTGATCACCTTTTCCCTTTGTATGTATAACAATATCTCTAATCCTCTTCCTATCGGTAATCAGGCTAATACCTTCAGTTTCTTTAGCTATTCAACTGTGTAACACTGTGGTCACGGACTCGCGTTATTTTCGTCGTGCCGAGGGTTAAAGCACTGAAGGCACTAAAAACCCATCCAGTAACAGGGCTGATGAACTTTAAAACTGGTCGAGATTCCAAGTCCTCCTGTTGTCGTGATGTTGAAATTTGTAGAGAGAGGTTCCAATTTGCATGCCATCTTCGTCATTTGGCTGAGGCTCAAAATTACGATGTTCGTTGCCAATAGCCCCTTTGTTACTTCTCAGTGCGCCTTTAATAAAATAATCAAATAAAGCTCTAGCTGATCCTCTACAAGCTATCTATCTCATTATTTCATATTCACTTCACTTCTTACGTAGATGTGCTAATTCGCTAAATCCCGATTCTTTGAGAAGACGATATTCTCAAATCGATTCAAATAACATTATAAAGTAGCCCAAAAGTTTTTGAAAGTAAAACTACAGGAGATCCTATTACACAACTTTTCCAAATAGTTTATCAGCTGTTTTTTTTTAAATATTTTTTTTTACATCGAAGCAGAAGTTTTGAAATATTCTTCAATGATTTATTTATAAAAAGATAGCTCTTTATTTTCTCTATCCTTTATATATGTATCACGGAGT
>BMAW01089220.1:1303-24407 GCA_019974015.1 Nephila pilipes
CTCTTGTGTTATGTTCATCCACACTTCTAATGAACACAAGCAGTTGTATATACACCCCTCCTCTATATCTACAACGCTCCATGAGATTCTTCCATTGTTCGAAACAGAGCTGGAAGTCTTCTGTCAGCTCTTTCAGCCCGCGTGCCGCTTTCTCTTTCACAGCTTCAACAGACTCAAATCTCTTTCCTTTTAAAATAGGTTTCACCTCAGGGAAACGGATATAAGTTGCATAGCGCGAGATGCAGCGAATAAAGCAGATGGTCTAACTCTGGGATGCTGTAATTGACTAGAAACATCTTGACAGACAATGCGGAATGAGCCAGCGTATTGTTTTTTGATGGAGAATCAATTATTTTTCCTTCCATAACTTGGGTCGTGTTTTCCTTATTCTTTCAAGGAGTATTTTTATTCTGTTTCCTTGTTCTTCCACGGAGTTCAGCAAGAACGTAAATATAGTAAAGTCAATTTATAGTTTGACCTTCAGGAACCCAGAGAAAATACACAATCAAAAAATATCGAAAAAGAAACAATAATCATTGCTTTGAATTTTGATTCGTTCTTTCGTGCATTTTTGGCACTCAGAGAAGAGGGGCTCTTCCAGCGCATGGATTGGTGGTTCGTTTCAAGAACATAAGTAAAAAACCATGATGCGTCACACATTACTATCCTTTCCAATAAATTACTATCCTTTCCAACCAATTTTCAATAGCATTCAAAGTGTCAGTACAACCCTTTTTGTCACCTTCTTGTTGTTCAAACGCTGAACTTTCATGCATCATTTTCGTACACACTTTTTGCATGTTGAAATTGTTAAGTAAAATTTGCCGTCCGGATTCTTTATCAATTCCTACAGTCTCAGCAATCGCTCGAATACTTAACTGACAGTTAAATCAAACCAGATTACCGATTTTTTTTTATATTGTCATCCACTTTTGACGTGGGAGGGCGACCCAGGCGTAAATCTTCTTTTTCTCATCTTTCTCATTTTCTCGTCTTTCATCGTTTTCTCAGCCTTCTTGAAAACGCTTAAACCACTCAAAAATATATACAGGCGTTAAAAATTCATTGACAAACACTTTTTTCAAAAAATTATGTTTCAGTAGCGGTTTTTCCAAGTTTCATGTGAAATTTTACAATTCGTTGCTCTACTGTTACTTTTATCATTAGACTGGCGAAAAAAACAACAACTCTAATACGAACGAAGACTACGGTTATGAGGATTTGTTTTTACATATTAGCTTAGTAAACGTCAAAATGTTTCTCAAAACAGTTATAAAGATATGAGAATCTCTAAAATAGGGGTAATATAAAAAGTATTCTGTTAATGAAAAAACAAAAAAGCAATTGTAGCTTCAATTCATGACCAAAGTTCAATTTAGCAGTTAATTAGTCTCTCTATATTTTTTTACTATTACGTTAACTAAATTCATTTTAAGATAAAAAAAAAAAAAAAGAATTATAATCTGACACTGTTAACACTCGGTTACTAAGCCACATGTTAAGTGAATTACGAATTAAAATATTTATATAATTTGAGTTCAATAAGTTCCAACATCGCGATGTGAGTTTCCTGCGTAACGAACATTTGCATTAAATTACAGAATAACTGAATAATTCGAAGAAATAAATTTATAATCATGCATGCTGTTTTTGCAATTGTGAGTCAACTGCCTCCCATAAATAATTTAATAAAAGAGCACTTTAGATATTAGAACAAATTTAGAATATCGTTCTACTAACCAATCAAATTTGACCAATACAAAATGGCTGAACATACGCCAATTTCATTGAACACAAGATTTTGGAAAATAGTCCCCAACAAAAACAATGACCCCTAACTGGAATATTTCACTTCGTGAGAAATGGTATTATTTAATATACAAAACAGAAAGAAAAAAAAAGGGGGTATTGATTTCTGTTGTTGGAACTCGTTACAACATCCGAACAAAAGATTAATGTGAATTTCTTAAGAAAGAAAAATTAGAATTATAACACCAAAATGTTAAGGAGGGATATCAAAAGCGATTGCTTATCGAAAGAATTGTAACGAAACTACGAGTAGAGCAAGCACGCGTGCTATAGAGCGGCGTGTAAAAGGAGTCCGATTGTATGTTAAAGCCTAATACATATATGCAGGTAAAATTAACTTAGTCTTATAAAAAAATTTAACAAAATTATGTAAATTTTACAAATTTCTTCCTTTGAATTTTAGTTCATTTATATAGTTGCGTTTAATTGATTAAAAAGCCGTCAACTCCTTCATTTGTATTTCTGCTGTTATTCATTTCTTAGAATTAAGACTTTCTTTTAATAACAGATGGCGACACCATCTAAAATCAGCACATAGTAACGATTTCTACTGTTGGTCAGAAAAGAGATTAATCTCTTAAAACTGCAAAAATGTATTGCAATAAAATTATTTTTACAATTCAACTTTCATTTGGTTTACGAAACAGGGATACAAAACAAAGAATTATAGTGAAAGCAAGAAAGTTTCATCCCTGTTAATTGCTTTCAAATAAGAAAGAAAGGGGAAGTATACTAGAAGTGATAGCAATTGAGAATTAGAAGTAGGGGGGGAAAGCAAAACATTTACAGTAAACAAAAAATAACCAGGGGTTCAGGAGTTATAACGGAAGCAGACAGACACACACACAATTTAAAAATTTAGCTGCAATAAATTTTTGACACTTTCCGAATGAATTGGAACAGTTTATGCCTTTTTCTGTAGTTTAGTCTTAATAATAGGGTATCATTTTTTTTTTAAATTTTGATAAATACTAAACAATATAACTTTCATCAAAGGAACAATTTCATAGAAATTATTAAATAGATGTATTTCGAAAAATCAAAAATGATTAGTGACAATTTTATTTTTTAAAAAAATACGGCTTGTTTAAGAAGGAAAGGGGTGAATGATGATTTACCCAATCCAACCAATGAGCTTATTCAAAGATTTATTTCATTACGCATTACACTGCAAAATATGCAAGGAAAAATGAAAAATACTGCTATTGATTGCTTTTGCAAAATAACGTTTTGCTGCTAACGTTTTTTGTTCAAATCAATGCAATTAATTATATTATTGAAAGAAAGATACACGAAACGTAAAATAAGTTTTTGAGAATCATAAAATTATTCTCTCTGTTTTAAAACAACGCTATATGTCTTTGTTTTCGCCTGGTGTAGACTTCCATACATTCATCCCCCTTGACTATCCTTTCTCACAGCACAGGATACACCTGCTACGTGAGTCTCCACTGTTCGTTGTGGAGCCTTACGAAACAGTTTAACGCGATGCATGCCATTGCATTTTGTGCATATTTTCTCTAAGTAAATTTTTTAATAATTAAAGAAAAAAAAAAAAAAAAGGAAAGATTATTAGGTGATAAGACAACAGGATTGAATCAAATTTTATTTAGGATGGTAGTAAGAATATTACAGCAATTCTAGGATTGCATTAAACTAGCTAAAATAAAATTTAAACAGTTTTATGCAAAGTTTTGCAAAGAACAGATTTAGCCCCCCAAGGTGCGCTTTTTTTTTAAAGTAATTATTATTAAATTACTTAAATATAAAAATTAAAGTGAACGGTGAAATATCGAGAAATAGAACAATAGTAAACTTTTCCGATATCAAAATTAAAGCAAACGAAAAATTATTAAATTGAATATATTTAAGCTAAATGTAATGAAAATTGAAGCAAACGATAAAAAAAAATTGAAAAGTGATCTGGTACGCGAAAACGCCACAACCTAAAACAATAGCCCCTTGGGTGGCTAACGTCGTTTTCAGAAGAGTAAAATCAAACAATAGAATCAAAATTTATTAAGCTTGTTTCAAATTTTTGTATTACTTCAAAATTAATGTAATTTTTTCGATATGCTTACGACGAAAAGTTAATGTGTAAGAATAGGAAGGATTGGCCGCGGTAGCCTAAGGGCCATGATCGCGAATTTGTTTCCATCGCGTCGTGGGTTCGACTTGTCGTATAGCGAGACTGATGTACGTTAAATCTGTAGAAGCTCCTTCCATTAGCGCGGAGTGGAAATTTAGAGAGGGAGGTGCAAGCTCAGGTGTCATCCTCATCTCTTAACCGAGTTTCAAAATCACGAGTTCCGTAACCAATAGTCCTTGTGTTCCTTGTAAGTGGGACATTAATAAACAATCAATCAATCAAAAATTGAATAAAATGTTTTAATATAGCATTTCAAGAAGAAAAAAATTCACAATTATAAAAAGAAAATTCTCGTAGAAAAATAAGTACTACCTTTGCAAATGCGGCACAGAAAATGGTATAATAAAAGAGTCGCCCAAATGATTTCAATTGGAACAGCTCGTTTCGACAAGTAGAGTTTCCCCCCCCCCCCTCCAACTGTTTACAATATGTCCGTTTCACAATCTAGTTCGACATCTAAATGGAATCAAAACAGATCCCCCCCCCATTTAATAACATATTTTGTTTTCTATCAAGTTTACATAGTTATTTTTAAATTTATGAACCAATTGTAAAATTCCCGCATCTTTATTAGAAGTTAATAAGAAAGTGGGAAAAAAGTATCTATACGTGTAAACGTACATAATAATATCTCATAAAAATTTTGCTTATGCATTAATAATTAACCTAAAGAATATTTTTAACTGTTCAACATGTACTTTTGGGCGTTAATGTAAGACTAAATACTCGAAGATGTTTTACTACAGCAGGTATATATATATATATATATATATATATATATATATATATATATATATACTGATGAAATATTTTAACATCGCTATCTCTAAGACAGATTTACGAAGAATCTTTTGTGTGTGTGGATGTTTTTCCTTTACTTTGATTATTATTATTACGTGTTAGGAAAGCTAATAAGAGTAGAATGTGATGTGAGAAATGTTCAATATGTTTCATGAATACCTTTATGAATTGGTTTTTTTAAATAAAAACGTAAAAAATAATTTAACAATTTTATGCACATAGTATTAAATGTTTGCAGATAGAGAAAAATAAAATAAAACATTTATATAAAATTTTTGTGTGTTTTAGCAAGAGTATAGTATCTTATACTTTGCGTGTTAGGGCATTAGAAAAACGGACTTTTTTAGTTAATTTTTTTCCCTCTCTTTCTCTCTACGATTTGTTATAATAATCTCCAACGTGGTCCCGAATCCAGAGTAAGTTGTAAAAATCAGAATAAGTTGCTAATTTTTCCTCAATGGTATTAATAAAAAAGATTTATTTCTGGCACTCTGCAGTAGCAATATAGATGATAAACTGTCGGAGTAAATAGAAACTTTTAAGTTATGAGAGATGGCCCATAATGCGGCAAATCCGATTGCTGAAAGCTCGGCCTGGAAAACTGAATTATAAAAATTCAGTTCGAACATGTAGACTCTGTTCAGGACACCCCGGTGGAAAACACACACGGCGAACCCAGTTTCGAACCCGATCCTTGATCCGTCGGTGTAAACCTCTCATTCGGAGGGTCACGAAAATTTGTTAAGAAAAAAAATTTGTTTTTCAGCTCGAACAGTTCTCAGTAGAATTTTAAGTAGAATGGGATACTGTCAATCAGGTGAAAAAAGTTGGAATTAACCTACTTCCAAATTTGACATTTAAGAAAATGAAATTTTAGGGTAAGATGAATAGGGGGAGACTCGGCAATCACCTGCAAAGCAGCAGTGGGAGACATCCTATAGGCCTTGGTAATTTTTAAAAGATAAATTCTCTGAATAGAGTTTAGCTTAATAATTTGCGAGGAGTTTATATCGAGGGCTACTGGCGACGAACCTTGTGATTTTGATCCTCAGTCAAGTGACGAGAACAACATCTGAGCTGGCCCCTTACCTCACCAAACTTCCACATCACTCCATTAGGAGGAACTTGAGCCTTGACAGATTTAACGAATATCAGTCCTGCTACACGGCGAGGATTTTTAAAAGCATCAAGACTCGAACCCACGACACTTACGAAAGCCGCCGGCCGTGACCACTAGGCTATCGCAGCTACATAAAAATTCTCGTATTGAGAAATTACCAACGATACTCTATTTTCACTATCTACTGATAAAATTAAGAAATAGAGTTCTGTTAATATAAATTTAATATAAAATGTGATTTTTTTTTTCGAAAATTTAACCCATTTTTCTTCAAATTTACAAAAGAACAATGTGTATTAAATATAAGTGTGTTTAAATACGTAAAGCAATCGTGTGCATTTCATTACGTCGAATTCATTCGAATACCTTTGAGGTTCTGGTTCGAAAAATCTAAAGAACAAGTGAATCAAAGAGCATGTTAAAGTATAGTTAGTTCTTTAAAAATGAACAAGAAAGGTGAGAACAATTCATCCAAAACAACAGAAATTCTCAAACTCTAACTGTGCAACACTTTTCATTAATACGGAGAACGGATCATTGGGGGAATCTAGGCTGGAACCAACGACATTGAAGGCGCAACAAGTTATGAACATTGCAATCGAATCCTCAAAGGGTAAAAATGAGATTTTTCATAAAATTTACATTTATGCATATTCTGACAGGGCAAAAATGCAATTATTTTGCGTTTGGGATTCGATAAGACTGGAATCTACAGAGATCTCTGGGCCGCGGTAGCCTAATGGTCAAGGTCGTGGACTAGAGGCCGGCGGTTTTCATTCAGTCGCGGGTTCGATCCTTGGCCTCCAAAGTCCCGCCGAGTAGCCGGGGCTGATGCACGTTAAATCTGTTCGGGGTCCAAAGTCCTCCCGTTGGCGTGGTGGGGATGTTAGGGGAGGGGGGTGCCAGTTCAGGTGTCGTCCTCGTCACTTGACCGTGGTTCAAAATTACGAGGTCCGTCGCATGTAGCCCTCGTGTTGCTTCTAGTGCGACGTTAATAAAAACTAAACTAAACTACAAAGATCTCTCATTCTCATAACCGGGAGAAAAAATTAGCGGATAACAAAATGTAAATACATAATTTTCGTTTCAAAAATTATTCATCGCAGGTTATATAATTTTAAAAATGCAAGGTTAATCATTTCAATGGTTTCGTTCATTTCACTTTCAGTAAAAATGATAGCAAAAGTAAAAGAAAGGATTCATTTTCGGAAAAAATCTTGCTCGTAGAGATTCATAATAATTCGCTCCTCAAACGAATGTTAGTAATCCTGGATGTGACATTGTAGCCATTCTTACCAATAATACAAATACGAAAGAAACATTATATAAGAATTTTGGAGTTTTTTTTAATGTGATTGGCGAATATTTGTTAAAATTCAAGCATGCCAACTCCACTTTCAATCTACATGGGTTATTGGCGAACGCTGAAACTCGTTAATAATAATTAGAAATAATTTAAAATAGTAAAAAATAAAATCCATAATTTATATTAAAGCATTTTTTACATACCCTTACTTTAATTGTCATTTTATATCATTGTGGACTACGACTTTGATTTGCTGTCTTATACTGTAAGAAAAAAAAGATTTTTTTTCTTGCACATTTTAGGGGGAACTTGACCTTAACATTTGCTAAACGCAGACTGTACAGACGTGGTTGTTTAGATAAAATTTCTTCCTAGAAATTCTCAGTTTTGCTGCTTTCTCTAAAACTTATCATTGAGATTCCTGAGAACATTCCACACTGGGGGAACAAGCACGGAAAGTCTTATCTAAAAAATGTAATCTGTTGAAAGAACGAATGCAATTCTGTGCAAGAGTTATTTTTCTGTGAAGGCAAAAATGTATTCAAGGCTTGAGAAACAACTCTCTAAGAATATAACCTAAAGATAGAAGAAATATGCGTTCCTAAGTAATGAAAATATATAATTTCTTATTATAATAGAGTACAAGGAAATCGACCTTTAATTCTCGAGATTGGTTTTCATTACAAGTTTTTATTTAACTTGGTATGTTCATATGTATATATGTCTTTCCAGTTCAAAATTTGTCCTCGGATTTCAACCAACTCCCTATTATCCGACTGAGCTAAAAATTTGCATACACTCCGAATGTTCAGCTCGGTCGGATAATAGGGAGTATGCAATACTATGATCAAGCAGTGACGGAGTGTAGGGGGGGGGAGCACTTAACAACGTCCGAGTTGAAATTTTGCACACACGTATAATTCTCGTAATTGCTCTTTAATCTTAAATTTTTAATCTGAAAAGAGTTAACTGATTATAAGTGAAAATAACACCGGTAAAAAAACTAGGTTTTTTGAATATGGGTATTCTTTCAAACCTCACATTCTGTATAAAATAATTTTTTCATACCTTAAATTTTAAGAGCAAAAGGGAACATTGAGCCAATTCAATAATTAGTCCTAATAATTTGTTTTATTTTCAAGTAATGACCCTTATAGCTTGGCGACGTATTTGGTGACTTGGTGAGAAACTCGGCATATAATTTAGTTCTTTAAATAATTAGCTTTTAATCAAATAATTTTTAATAATTGTAACTAACTTATGGTATTGTCATCCAAAACAATCGTTTTGAAAATTTTCAGCTTAATTGAGCTCATTAAAATGTGAAAAAAAAAAAGCTTTTAAAGTTTTGACCAAGGCATACAATGTGAATAGAAGAAAACCCGTTAAAAACATTTTTATAAAAAGATATTTATGCTAAAAGGTTTCAAAATATTTTTTAAATATGAAATAATTTTTAATTTATAAGAAATTGATGCGACTTCTCTTGACCTCATGTGCGAGTAAATAGCTATGGTACTTAATTTATTAGCAATTACATAGATATCTTAGTTAAATGCTTCAAGCCTTTATAAATTGTGTATTTTATATTTCACAAATTATTTTTGCACTTTTTTGTCAACCTTTAAATATCAGTTTGATTTAATTTTTTTTACTTGTATTTATTCATAATGCGGAATTTTTCAAAATTATTATCCGATTTTAAAATTCCATATTTTCAAAAATAAAAGACACAGAATGAAAGTAGTATGTGAATACAGAGGGAAAACATGAAGTTTATACTGTGAACAACAGATGTTGTTCGTTTGGTCTTCGTGAAGCTTTTTCACGAAAGCTTTTTTAGAAGCTATTCGGCGGCAAAAGTCCAAATGGCGTTCGTGGTGCTGGAAGCTCTTTGCGAGCTGTCATTTGCACGATGGGGATCTGCAATCACCATTCAGCGTGAATTTCGTAATAAGTAACAAGTTAATCTACCTACAATTCAGAGTATTTGAAAGCGGTATCATCAGTTTGAGAGCAGTGAATTTCTTTGGAAAGAGAAAAGTTGAAGGAATATCGTCTTGCCATTGTAACTAAACGAATATGTGTAACTAAAGGAAGTTATATCGAATACTTGTAAAAAAAAACTTGCGTATTTTTCCTTTGTATTTATGTATTACTAATCATGTTGAGTCGTTTATTTATGAAGATATAGCATTCTGAATAACTCTGTGTATACCAACGGATCGAGAGAGGGTGTGGTTAAATTCTTACAGTATAGATAAAATAATAAGATATTAAAAAATATCTGCGAATCAAGATCAAAGGAATGAAAATTTTTTAAAAGGCATACAGTATTTAAATTATAATCATTTATTACTTAATTTTTCAAATCTATCACGCTATGAAATTTTTCCGAAGAGTAGAGAAAAGATATCAGGACACGTTGAATATTGTGTTGATGTTTATTTTCGTCCTCGCGCATGTTCTGCGATTTGTCTATTGGAACGTGCTCGATATTCTTTTTTGTTTCTGGAACTTAAAATATGTAGTTTTCGTTAAAAGCCGCTTTTTTCCCCTAAGTATATCACGTTGACCCTGTGGTTTCCGTTTCATTCGCAAATCTCTTCTTAATTGGATGAGCAACTGTTTTGCAAATGTGAAGTGATCTAAGGATGTTCCATGTTTTTCTTTACATGTAATATACGTTAACTGCTCAAATATTCAATCCCTAAAAGGACGTTTGGCGACAGTTTGAAACAATCATTGGCGTTTTATCACTGGTGTGTAAACTAACGTGTGGGCCTGTTTTACACTATAAAAATTCATTTATCTTTATACAGCTCTTATCAAAGTAGTAGAATAACCAAAAAAGACATTGTACTGTCTTATAAAGTTCATGATATCTGTAAAAATTAACAACGGGGACAAACGAAAAAATTTTAAAAAAAAAAGTGTTCTCAACAAGCTGGCTTATAATAATACTTAGTTCAAACATTTCTGAAGAACTTGCAGAAATTTTATGAGAAAATATTGAAATTATACAAAAAAATTAGAATATTTTCTGAGGCGATTCAAAAAAATAAGAATATATGCAAAATTTTGTGATTGATGAGGAAATTCGCCCAAACTGCACTTCTTTGGAATTAGTTCCAAATAGTTCCAAGTTAGGAGTTAGTTCCAAGCATGGAGGCTTGTTTAAAAATCAGTGTTAGTTAGGGGTTAAAAATGGCCACATATTGTGATTTTAACTCTACGCGATAATGAGTTTTGTCAACAGATGATTGCCGAAGAAGTGAATTCCTCTATAGGAAATGTGATTAAAATAAAATTTTAAAAAATTATCGTGCAATTGGCGATAGTAAACGAATAACTACAAAGACGAGACTGAATTCTAAAACTCTTATTGTAAGGAAAAATCTTTACAGGATCCTAATATTCTGAATTAAAAAGCGTCGAAAACAAAGAGAAAATGCCTCAACAATTATCACCTGATGACAACTCCATAAACACAGGGTCGGTCATCTTGGGGGTGCGCACCGGGGCCCAGCGATTGAGGAGGCCTCGACATGAACAAGAACTCAAATAATGCACTCTTGCACAAGAAAACTTGACAATATTCCTATCGTAGTCAGTAAGACGTAATATTTATTTTATCGTTAACATTACTGAAGTAAATCTATAAACTTAGGCAATCTTCTCTCTCTCTCTCTCTCTCCCTCAAAATAATTCTTGATGATGCGAATTATCAGTTTTCGTCATTATATTCAGTTTATGTGAGGATAGAGTATCCTCATCTAAACTGAACTTTTTAGTGAAGCATTTTAATTTTTCTGTTGTAATTAATGTATTAGCAAAAACTAAAACACATATCAAATAAACATGCATTAGTAATACATGTTCGTGTTTACATTTTTTTTTTAACTTTACAGAAAATTTAGGGCTCAAAATGGTTTCTTGCACCCAGGCTCCTTTATCGAGAAGGCTGACTCTGCAGAAACACGGTTGTTAATCATATGCGCCCATGACAAAGCTGCTACTTACTTGCAAGCAAAAAAGAGCCAGAATACGATTGTGTAAAGATCGAATGCAATGGGGGGGGGGGGGTATTCAGGATTGGAATCACACACTTTTTAGTGATGAATTGGTGTTTTCCGTTTCTGCGGTCATCAGAGTAAACATGTTTGGCTTTGCTAACAAAATTTTTATACAGATTGCTTGGAACTCTCGGTTTAGCATCTCTACCCTGATTTGAGGACTTAAGAAAACTGTACAAACGAAACTGTTCGAATACAAACAAAGGAACTTAAGTATTTTATAATTCTGTTATCGGAAGATCTGTTTGAGAATTATTTTATCTTCCAACAAGATTTTGCGTCTTGCCATAAGTCCACGCTCATTACAAATCTGCTTAAGAACAATAAAATAAAACTACTTCGTTTGCCGACTAATTCAACCGATTTGAACCCAGTGGATTAGTTTTTACAACGTTTTTATGTATTTCACTTGGTGGGTGTATCAGTGTGTTATAAAATTTTCGATCTTTAATTTAACCAACTTCCCATCAAGCTAGAGCTCTGAAACTTTGGGAATCGTTCTTACTCGCCTAACAATGCGATATTTGGACATTTGCGACAAGTTTCAACTAATATTTCAATAATTTTTTAAATAAACTTTGCCACCATATGAAAACGTTGGTTTATATCTCGAATTTTTTAGTTTAGTTTTTATTAAGGTCGCACTAGAAGCAACAAGAGGGCTATTGATGACGGTCCTCGTAATTGCTTGTTATTCCAAGTTTTAGAACCGTGGTAGCAATTATTCTAATATTTCGAATTTAAAAAAAAGAATCGTATAAAAAACTGTGAAATATCACACAAATTTTTATTTTACCTCAATCTACAAAATGTATGGAATGTAATACTACATTTAAAAATTCTCCAGCATTCATTTCGACTGAAATGAAGGAAAATCTCGTATCACTTAGTATTTTTTTTTTATTTTATTATTATTATTCTTATACTTTGAATAACGTAGCTGTACATAAGAGATAATAGGCATGTCTCCGTAGTGACGTCATCCGATTTCTGTAGCATTAAAGCTTAAAATTTAGGAAACATTCTTAAAAATGTAATTTTAAATTTAGGAAAAAAAGATAATTCTTAGAATTTAGGAGACTTTCTCAAAAATGTAGTTTTTTACTTTAACCACATGTAAAAAAAAAGTAATCTATTTATCATACAATAAAGGTGACGCAACATGTAACATATTTTTTACAGGAAAGAATTTATTTACTTAAATAAAAATACATAGTACAATAACTTAGACTACTCTCTAAATAACAACGAAGTCAAAATACAATAATGTTGAAATATTTTTCAATTTGAAGAAACTCCTTGAGGTCGTCATCTGATCTCTGGAATTTTGTTTTTGTTTGTGTATAAATGGTATTTCTGCTTATCACTTACTTTTACAACAAACTTGATAAAGTATTTGGCGTTGCCCAGGCTTTTCGCAGAGGAAAAAGGATTCATTTAGGGTGATGAAGTAGTTTTTTTTTAAATGTCTGGTAGTAGACAGTGACCTTTCCTTCTAATTTGGTTCGAGGTGAATTCTACAAAATTCAAACAAGTTCTAATAAAAACTATAGATTTATTTAATTAGGAAACAAATATTACTTTTTATCCCACATTTTATCGCAAAAACTTGATAGTGCACAATCTCTCACGAGCTATTGTTGTAAACGGATCTGTCTCTACACCGAAGTTTCTTTTTACCTGGAGTTGGAAGCTCTCATATGCTTCTACGGTAGAAGAAGCTCCGTTGTTCAAGCATTTCGAACGTTCGAATAGTTTTTTGTCTCGTGACAGCAGGCCTGTTTTAGCCTACATTTCTTTTCGTGGGTAGCATTGCGATGGGTATAAATTTATAGCTAGCGTTAGTAAACTTATACATAACTTATATATATTTAAACTTCTCTACCCCTCTAAAATTTCCTTTCGACATCGGTAGAAACTTCCGATACAATTATCAAAGGTAAAAAAAAAAGTCAAATTCTTTGTTATACATAAATTCCACATTAAAATAAATTTAAATTAAAATTAATTATCTCGTGATTTGAAAAATAAAATATTTTTTATCCCTTGCATTTTGAATATTGTTAATGGAAGTTTACGCTTACTATTTATAAATTGTTAATATGAACAAATACTTTACATATATAATACTCTATGTCTTTTCTCGTACAAATTGACCCTATAAGGTGGGTTTTTATTTTTTAAAATATTATGTAGATGTAGACAAAATGGTATAACTTATGTTTTGAAGTCAAATAGGCAAAATTTCATCAAGATCGGAATAAAAGAGCAGATTTATATGACTTACACATAAACGAACACTTATATATATGTGTGTGTGTGATGAACCCCTGTTTTCTTTTCTTTTTCAAATTTTTTTTTTTCTTTTACGACATAATTTCCCTTTTTAATACCCAGTCGAGGCGCGAAGTCCTCTCGTTGACGTGATGTGTAAGTTAGAAGAAGAGGTTCCAGCTCAAGTGTCGTCCTCGTCATTTGACTAAGGTTCAAAATTACGAGGTCCATCGTCAATAGTTCTCGTGTTGCTTCTGGTGCGATGTTAATAAAATTACCCAACCAAATCTTACTAATCAGCTTTCACGCGCTTATTAACTACAACTCTAGCTATAAAACCTCCGTTTCGCAAAATCGCGCTTGTAATGCTAGGATCAAGACTCCCTTTTAATAGCTGCGTTAATCCCCGTTTTTCTAAATGCTATGAGCCTTTTTTTAGCTAACGACAAAGAAAAAGCGAAACAATTTCTGGAACTACTACTAGAAAATCATACTAAGCTCTCTGTAAGGATGACTCATGATCAGAATAAGAATATCGCAACATGACTGAGATTCTCAAAGTGTGATGTGTCCTTAGGCTTTTTTAAATTGATTTGAAAGAGAGATGGAATAATTTTAGCAAAATTCAATCAGGTTTTTCTTTTCACTAAACATAGAAAACCTCTTTCAAACCACGTTTGGTAAAAAGTACGAAAATCTAAAAAATTCGATAAATCGATTCGAAAATCGATAGAATAGCTGAATTTTATTTCTTAAGCATGCGACATTTTTACATTTTAAAATTTTTTGTTAAGTATGTAACATTTATACTATATATATAAACAATGATTATAATCTCACATTAAGATATATAAGAAAAATAACTTACCAGTGCAGTTAGCATTTTTTTTTTTCTGCGTTAAAGTGTGTTGAGATTTTTTGAGGCACAATTTTACCTCGATCTTATTTTCATTCCAAATTAATTTGACGATGAGAATGCCTATTCAGACATCACTCTTGTCGATAGACTAGAGAGAAAGTAAATGCAGTACAACTCCAAATCGCGCGTTCCGTTATCTCTTTATACAATACCGCAACACGTGATTCAATTTTCGTTGAAAATTTCGTGCAATGCGTAAAACCAAAAACCTTTCCCTTTTACCTTTCAGAAAATGGTTTTGGGGTTTCGAAATTCGGATCGATGAAATCGGTTTTGCAATCTATGCCTTCAAGGGTTTAATGCCAGGATATCTTGCAACCGTATAGTACTAGAGTGATCTTATTCCAAAATCTTCTCTAAAGGATTGTAATTTCAATACTTCCCTTATAATTCCGTGAACAAAGAAAATAAATGATTATTACAAAAGCATCATCTGATTTAAATTTAATATATTTCAAAAATATATTACTCAGATGAAAATAGACAGTACACGCTCCTGTCAAGTGCGAGTTGTGTAGTGTTATTCGCTTTCTTCAAGCAGATGGAAACAATGCTGTCGAAATTCACCGACAAACGAGCCGAATATGCATGAAAACTTTATGAGTGATTAAGTTGTCCATAAATGATGTAGACAATTTAAAGAAGGGCACACCAATATTCACGATCAAAGAGGACAAGGATGCAAATCTGTTCAAAAGAACCTTCAACGGTAGGAAGGTTTTTGCTACTGGTTTTTGGGATATATATATATGCGACGCTCCTCGAAGAGGGGAATGGGTAGCTAATCCACCATTTTGACAAACGCCCGAATCTTTATGGTGATTATGTTGAAAAGTAATCCTATTTGTACATAACTTTCGGCAACAAATTCATCTTCTTTTGCTCGCTTGTTTTTTATGGCTCATCGGAGATTGAAAAAAAAAAAAGGACCCTCGTATATTCTGTTATAAAGCATTAAAAGTGTTATTCTATTAAAATTGTAAAGTGATTTTTGGTTCATCCTGTAATATGACTCTATATTAATCAGTTTAGTTGCATTTAAAATATTTAAAAATAGATAAAAACTCGTAGTGCAAGCTTTTTTCAATAAAACTCTGTCTGTACCTAATCACCTTTTGAAGATGCAACAGTTTTTTTTTATTCAGAATTAAGGGATATATAAAATTTCAGATAGGAATCCTGCTATATATAAGAAAAATATTTGAGATTAGTTATTTCATTAACGTCGCGCTTAGAAACACACGAGGGCTGCTGGTGACAGGCTATGTAATTTTTCGAGGCTATGTAACATTTATAATCATCTCAACATTCTGCAAATAATTCAAATTCTTTTTCAATGTCTTTTTTTAAAAAATAAATTGAAACAGCAATTGTCTGTACTTTTGGTTTACTAACAATGTAAACGATGTTATAGATTGGTAGCATTTCTTAAAATAAAAGAAAGATTTTGATCTCGTTTTATAAACATGCCTAGCATAATAGTGTTTATATATTGAAGGAATGTAAAAGGCAGATGCTTAAAAGGCATTGTGTCAAATTTTTTTTTTCCTGTTCCGTGTATTCGGGGTATTTTAAAGATATTATATATATATATATATAAAAAATCCCCTCGTTTTAGTTCTATAAATGTACTGATAGTAAACTTATGCTGCTTGGACTACAAGTGAATCCGTATATATATATCTGATTTCGAAAGGTATAAACCATTTAAGGAAATTGCTTTTTTATTTTGGTTAAACACATTCATTTTTATTTAAGTATTCAAAGTTTATAAATTCCTCTACATATTCAACTTTTTTTGCATGTATGCATCACTGATTCCAAAAATTATTCGATAAAAACATTCTTTTACACTGTTTGGGGTTTCCCCCCCCCCCTCTTCTTTTTTGCATTTCTCACTTTACCTTTCGCTTTTGTTTGAATGTATAATTTTTTTTCTTTTCTTATTATTTTCTTTCCGCTCAGTTTTAAAATGAATGCCAAAAAATAATACTGCTTTTCGTTTAAATGAAATGCTTACATATTTGAAATATTTTAAAAAGGATATTTTATCGTGCTGAATTTTTAGTTGACAAAATAAAAAAATGTTTTATTTTGATACATTCTCGTTTTCGTCTTTTTTTTTATTTTTTTTTTATCTGTGGTTATCTCTCGAGACTTACAAAACTATCAACATCTATTGTTTGGTAATTTTTGATTAAAAGTGAGAATTCATAACATTTTATAACTTGAACTGATTTTAATTTCTTATAACTTTAACGAAAAAAAAAAGCAAACGATTTTATCCCTACGCAAAAAAATATTTACGACAGTTAAGACAATATTTCTCATCATTATCTTGTGAATTGCTATGATTACAGAATTATTTTATTAAAAAAAAAAAAAAGAAACAAAAATTACGAACTCTAAGATAGATAAAATCTTAACCTTTGAGATGTCAAGTATCATTTCGAGACCATCAAAAGATAAGTAATTTTTTAAGCTTCGAATTGATTATTTCCAAATTTACTAGGCTTTCATTTTCATTTCACTCATCGGTGTGGCAATTGACGAGAAGAAATTTAGCAAGAAATGAATTGATGACGGAAATAGAAGATTTTATATCAAATCAGCACATTCTTAGTCACTAATTTCAGATTTGGCCTGTGATAAGCGAATAATGTTTACTATGTCAAACATTCTTTAATTACACTTTTATTATTATCTCAACAAACCAAATTCTCATTAAATCAAAGATTTACTATAAGTAGTTTCTTTCTCAAATACATAATTTTTTTCGTAATAAAGTAAACAATCTGGAATGATATTAAAGCTAAATTATTATATTTTCTTTTTTCTAACATATCGTATGAGTAATACCGATTTTTCTTGGATTCTTAAGAGATAAAATGTAAGTATTTATGAAGTATTAAACATTTGAAATCAAATTGAAACTCTAATATTATACATATTTAGAATACTCGTTCAAACAATTAATAAATAACAGCATCCATCGTACTAACAAAAAAATTCTACGCACAGTTTGGTTATTTAATAATACAACTGCATTGAATTTACACTTTCAACCATGAAAATGAAAAATGTATAAAAACTCTTCGTTAGTTCGAGAATACTATCATTAATTACATCTCAATTCTTTCTTACTAATCCTAGAATTATCAGAAGATGCTTTTAAAATTATAATTTCAAATGTTTCTACACAGTAAAGGCTGTTTAGCATTCTCATAAACTAATTATAAAAACTAATTGTCTTTTACACATGTGGAATTTAAGACGAAATCGATTTCAAGTAGAACGATAAAGGCCTAGTTATTCCACAATTTGAACAGATCTTAATTAATGAATAAATATGCATAGTTGAGAAAAACTATGAAAACTTAAATAACGTACCCAACGTAAGAAATACACTTACTTATGTAAGAAAAAAAAATTATAAGAATACAATAAAACAGCGAATGCATGAAGATGACTTTCAAAATTCCTTGATGTGCGGTAATAATCAGCTCAACAACGAATCTTCTTTATTGTATTCATCATCACGATCTTTTTTAATAATAATCATTATTCCCAAAATCACTTTTGATATTAAAAGATAGAAATACATTGCAAATCTTATATATAACAGGAAATTCCATCTTTTATTTTGAATCAAGCAATCAAATGATACTCAAGGAATTCAGGTAGTTCGCACAGTGGAATGTCATTATTATCAAATTTTTTCTTCAGTCTGCAATACGCTTCAAACCTGAACGCATGCAGACAATTCAAAATGGATTTAGAAGGTGCCGGACAAGAATTTTTATCAATATGAATTATTCCATTTCACAACGCCACACAGAATTTCTCTTGTGTGAGCCTTCAATCTCTTCTCCCCTCATTTATAAGAACCATCTTATTTTTCAACGCGCATTTGTTTCTTTTGTATATATATATAATATAGCAAAAAAAATTATGTATATAAATAAATTAAAAATGTTATAGAAACAAGAAATGGAACTAAAAAGTATTCCTTAATATTACAATGAAGACTTAAGCATAATTTTTTAGATTATAGGAAAAGTACGAGAAAAATTAACTATTTTTTTTAAATTGTAAAAACTTAGAAAATAGAAAATTACCCCACTAAATAATTAAGAAAGAGAACAAATACATGACAAAAACAGCAAGAAGACAAACTTCAAAATTGGAAGAGTGCAAATCTAGGTATGAAAAACGACGAAAACAAGTGAGAGAAATAAGTTCAAAAATAAAATGTAACATTTATAAATTCTGAATCTGGCTTAATAGATTAGCAGATTTAACAAATTTTACAAGCTCAACATTCCTTACATAAAAATGTTACCTAAAAATATGGAAATTCCCTAAAGTTCAAGTTATATATATATATATATATATATATTTGTATGTGTTAACAAAATGTACGAAAGATAATTAATTCAAAGTTTCAATTTTATATATATTTATCTGTTAATAAATAAGGGCTGTCAATATGTATTAATAATTATAAATTATGTGCTGAAAGAAAAAGAAAACTTTATTTAAACATTTTTAAGAATTTGTAATCATTAATATTATTCATATAAGGGACTAATTATGTCCAGATTCATTTTATCCAGTTTCTTTTCCGAGGGGGGGGGGAGTTAAAGTGACGGCTATTGATTGCTTGAGACAAAAATATTTGGATTTTTTTTTAAACATAGAGAAATATTGTTAACTGGTCATTTCCACAGATTAACATCACATGTATTCTTTTACGACTTTTTTATATCTTCTGCATCTTACAATTCGAAACTAACTCTAGAACGACCATAAAGATTCCGAGTACGATTAATCTCTACTTTATAAATCCATTTTATTCCCTTTTTTCCCTTCGACGTATCTCATGAGCAACCGAAAACCAGATCAATGTCACGATTACTGACTTCTAGCATTCGAAAAAGGAACGCGGAGTTGGGAAACCTTGAAGTGTACATGCAGGTGATAGAAAAGCACAAAAAACAGAATAAAAGAATCGCATTTACTAAGCGCACCTGCCTTCCACCCCTCCGCGCCGTGTAAGAAAAGAAGACGTGTTGACTCAAAAGAGTCCTGTATCGTAAACACGAGAAGACGAGCAATGGAAACGTCAGACGACAGAAAACAAGGAACAGTTGGAAAGAGAGAGGTGATTGCTTTTTCGCTTGTTGGATCAGGTGGATTTTCGACGTCCATAACTTTTGACGCACTGACTTGCGTTGGTAGATGGCTTTTAATGCTCTTGTTGGTTGGAAGGTGCATTATTGGTGTTTAGCCCCCTACTTTCCCTCTTCAAGAGCTATATTTGGAAAATTGTGTAGTGTTTTCTTGGAAAGTGATTGTTTGTCGAAGCGTTGTTTTCGGTAATGAAGGCCGATGTTAGAGGGAAACCAATTTGTAGTTTTTTGTACGGGTTATTATTATTATTATTATTTTTTTTCCGTTCAGTAGTCGTTCATGCAGCAAAGTAGTTAGGTGTAATATAACTGTTGGAAATGCTGACACCGAAATTTCTTTCAACGCATATTCAAACGAAACATATCAGTTGCGACACAAAAATTATTCTTTTAAAGTGAATGATTGCCATTTGCTGATGTGTGTGTATTACGATTATCATAATATTCATCTTTAGACTTTTAGAGGCACAGTAAGTTGTATTACTAATGCCTTCAATATTTAAATGCTCAATTTTCTTTTTATCTCTTATCCGTTGCTTGCCTGAAGAAAACTTTAAAAAAAAAAAAAAAAAAAAACTCGTTCTCAAATTATTCTAAGATTATTATGTTCAAGCAATTTTCACATGTCGATGCCCTTGTATATTCAACAACATTGTTGTTAAAATTCGGAAATAAGCTAAGCGTTTTGTACATATGTCGTTGTTTTGTTTTCTGAAATTTGTCAATTTTTGCTAT
Source organism: Nephila pilipes (assembly GCA_019974015.1). NCBI lineage: Eukaryota > Metazoa > Arthropoda > Arachnida > Araneae > Nephilidae > Nephila > Nephila pilipes. The sequence continues at coordinate 21,685 of BMAW01089220.1, forward strand.
TTTTAATTTTTCAAATAAAATTTTTAAATTTAATTCAATATGTTATGTATATATATATATATATATATACACATATATACACACATATATATATACACACATATATATATGTACACAAACATATATATATACACACACATATATATATATACACACACATATATATACACACACATATATAACACATCGATCAATAACTCCCGAGACTAACCCAGAGATGGCGCTCGTAGTAAACCAGTAACCAGGTCTTTCTAGAGTACGAACCTTTGCTTGAAACATGTCAAAATTTTAAGTCGATCGGACCAGGAAAAAGGTTTTTTGAAGTGAAGTGAAAAAGGTTTTTTCCAAGTGGGTGCTGCGATTGCTTTCGATGGAACAAAAACAGCAACGAGTCGATGATTCAGAAAGCTGTTTATCGCTATTTACTCTCAACAAAAAAGATTTCTTGCGAAAAAAAGAAAAAAAAATTTGGGGAAGATTTGAAAAGGTTGAACGATTAACAGACAATTCTAAAGGTGATTAACAAAAGGTGTTATGTTGATGAATAAAAATTTGCAAAAATACATTTCTAATGTTAGACTCGGGAGTTATTGATCGATGTGTTATATACACACACATTTATATATACACACATATATACACACACACATATATATATATAATGATTTAGAATTAAATAAAACAAGTCGAGGCAAAGTTCAAGTTTAACTGCTGTTTTTTATTTCATTTTCGTTGGGAGAGAGAGAGGCCATAGCTTAACGTCTGGAGATATAGATCCGTCGTTTCAAAATACGCAGAAGCGAGCCAATTTTGCACTGCTGTTATAACAAATATGCAACACAGTGTCGGCCTGCACGGTCGAAGCGAAAGAGAAGCAAATTTTTATTTGTGTTCCTTTATATACAAGGGATTTTTCCTTACGGGTCTGAATCCGTGGAAACAGCTGACATTGCAGGTTTTAAGAACACGTGTTTGCATAAATTAAAGTTAAAAAGGAATGGTATCAGGAAATGAGAATGATCGCTTTACTTATAAATGAGAGAATGAGAAAAATTAGGAAATTAAATTATTATTCAGTGAAACTATTACAAATTAAAGATGAATAATTACATATATATATGTGTGTGTGTTAAAAAAAATAAACAAGTATTTCCAATTCAATATTAGTACTTGAATTTAAACCAACTTTCTATCATCCGATCGAGCTGAAGTTTTGCACACATATGCACCTTAGATGACATTACAATACTATGATAAACTTAAGCAGTAACGAGGCGTGCCTTACACCTTGTATTCGAATTTTAACCACTTCCTATCATCCGAACGAGCTGAAATTTTGCACACATGTACTTGCATAACACCGAAAGCAATGCAAAACTATAATATGCTCAAGCAGTGACGAACTAACGGGGAGAGGGGTCTCGGGCCTTGTACTTAACAATGTCCAAATGAGTCGACAATTTTGCACAAATATACAGCTTCCGTAATTGCTTTTTAATCTTAAATTTCCAGGCTGAGAAGAATTAAAGGAATATATGTAAAAGCATTTATAAATGAAACTTTTATTTAAAGATGGACTAAAAGATATAAAAACCTTTTTTTTAAATGTGAAATAATATATAACTAATAAACACTTGATGCGGTTATACTTCCTTTGAAGGCCGCGGTAGCCTAGTGATCATGGTAGCGGACTCGCGGCCGGCGTTTTTCGTTGAGTCATAGGTTCCATCCTTGATACTGCTATAAACCCGACGTGAAGCCGGGGCTGATGCGCTTTAAATCTACCAAGGCTCAAAATCCTCTCGTTGGCATGGTGTAGATGTTAGAAGAAGGGGGTGCCAACTGAGTTGTGCTCATCACTTGACCGAGGTTCAAAATTGCGAGGTCCATCGCCAACAGGCAATGTACCAAGTTAAAATCCATTCAGGAAATTTACCTTTTAAAAATTACCAAATTATTTTAAAATTTATTTTAAAATAATTTTAAAAAAATTTATTTTAAATTTATTTAAAAAATTTATTTTAAATTTATTTTAAAATTTTTTAAATTTTTTTTTTAAAAATTATAAATAAGAAATAAGAAATTTATTTTATAAATTTGTAGGACATCTCCCACTGCTGCTTTGCAGGTGATTGCCGAGTCTCCCCCTATTCATCTTACCCTAAAATTTCATTTTCTTAAATGTCAAATTTGGAAGCAGGTTAATTCCCAATTTTTTCGCCTGATTGTCAGTATCCCATTCCACTCAAAATTCTACTGAGAACTGTTCGTGCTGAAAAACAAATTTTTTTTATTAAAAAATTTTCGGGACCCTCCGAATGGGAGGTTTACACTAACGGATCAAGGATCGGGTTCGAAACTGGGTTCGCCGTGTGTGTCTTCCACCGGGGTGTCCTGAACAGAGTCTAAATGTTCAAACTGAATTTTTATAATTCAGTTTTCCAGGCCGAGCTTTCGGCAATCGGATTTGCCGTTTTGTGGGCCGTCTCTCATAGCTTTTTAAGTTTCTGTTTATTCCGACAGATTATCAATGTTGCTACTGCAGAGTACCATAAATAAATGTCTTTTATCTATACCATTAAAGAAAAATGAGCAACTTATTCTGATTTTTACAGCTTACTATAATAATAATAAAATAATAACATCTTACTATAATAATAAAATAATAACATCTTACTATAATAATAATAATCATAATAACATCTTACTATAATAATAATAAT
>BMAW01089220.1:24417-60027 GCA_019974015.1 Nephila pilipes
ATAATAATAACATCTTACTATAATAATAATAATAATCATAATAATAAAATTATTATTATTATTAAATTATTATTATTAAATGAATTAAGTATGGTTGAAAATAGCAAAACGTAACATGATTACAAAACGAAGAACAGAAAAATTTATTCGCAAAGTATCACAATTTTTTTCCCCCGGGCAGCTGTCGAGTTGATATTGAGTATATGTATTTTTCTTTTAACTAACAATTAAATAGCTGTGTGATTAAAAATTGAAAGTATGCACCAAACCATAGTCATTATAAGTTTCACTATTCCATACAAAAAAAATTGATGTTTATAGTATCTTCGTTTATCAGCATGAATCTTTATCACCACGCATTTCGACGTTAATATGATATTATAGATTAATTTCGTTTCAATTGTACTCACATTCACAAGCATTAATTAGTGGGGAATTGCTCAATGGGCCTTCTTCGTATTCAGTTCCTTTGCTCTACATTTGAGTTGCTATCTCACTGACTTAAAACTCTGTGCTCGATAGTTTTGAGTCTCATACAGATTTCGGTACACTCCATTATTTTACACAAAAGTCTTTAACTGAATGAAAAGTTTCGAATTCTCTATAATATGTTCACTAAATCACGGCACTGTCATCAGGTATCAATGCCTCTTCCAAATAATACAAACTGGCTTATCCTTTTCAAATCACTATATGACATCTGACTATTCCTAGTCATCTCTTGTGCCATAGCTAAACTCAATGTATAAACACTAAAAGTCAATAAGTCAATCAAAGAGACATTAGACAGGTACACACTGTATTTAATGACCAATTGCTAATATAACGACAAATATAACAGGCTTTCTCCAGATAATGCCCTAAATATATTAACTCGATCTACCAGTAATAAACTAACAGACTCTTACCACTAATTTCAAAATGAGGCTGTCTTAACTTCTCGCTTTCACGGAACAAACAATAACTTGTAATAATTCTCGGCTCCGACTTCGACTCTGCAACAATTGCCAAACGCTAGAACCACTCGACCTCTATCGTGACCCTCAAGCTGAGTTTATGTATTTCCTATCTCCCTCGCTTCACTTCATTTCTACCTGCTTGTGATTTGCATATTCACGTTTCATTTTTGGTTGGGCAAAGGTTGTTTAGATAAAGCAATCAATCTTAATTAAAAGTCCCCAAGGTTAGTGAAGAGAAAACCGCGAATAGCCCAACGTCACAACTATACAGCTGAATATTTTTTAAAAAAATGTGAATTTGAAAAGTATACTGTGGTGATTTCACGATTTGTAACAATGATAAAACAATCAACAAAATGCTTAGATAATAATATAAACTAATCCTATAATTAAATAAGAAAATCTTTAATAGTCATATAAAAGTTAAAAAAAAAAAAAAACTCGTTCTCAAATTATTCTAAGATTATGAATAGTTAATTATTCTAAGAAATGCATAATAAAAATTGCATAGTTATAATTGATACAAGTTATTAACTAAACGTAATGAAATCTAGCTGTTGCTGATAACCTTGAATAAATACACGTGTAAAATTCATTCATTTCATTGTTCAATCGTTAATTTGGTTTTTTAAGTTATATATGACATATTACTGAAGGGCACAACTGGGCCCACGTTTCTAAAAAAAAACCCTGCTTATAACAATTTGAAGCCTGTTACAGTTTTTTTTATATGTTATAACTCCCTCCCCCCATTTTTTTTTTTTTTTTTTTACTTCCTTCCAAATAGGTAGAATTAGCATTTTTTTACAAGTATAATGTTCAATTTACTTTTTGTGACCATCATATTATTTTGCTGTTTATTTAATTTCAGTTTTAATTTTTTAAAACTGTTTAGTTTTGTCATTTATATAATATTCAACTTAATGGATAATGATTTTCCTAGAATCCTATAGCTTGATAGAAATTATTTTTGCACAGTAATATTAGAATCTTTCTTCATTTACCATTTTATTCTTTTAGTTCTATTTTCTAAATTTTTTTAGTTATTTTGTAATTAAAGTTTCTTTTTTGTTTTAGTAATTTTTCTCTTCTTTTTGTATTAAGTAATTGATTTCTTTATTTTATTTATATATAATTCTAGAATTTTTTTATTACTTTATTATATGTGTGTGTGTTTTATTTCCTTTTTCTTTTTTGATTTATTTCTCGCCTTGGCCGCTGTAGCTTAGTGGTCATGATTCCAGACTCGTGGCCGGTGGTTTTCGTTGAGCCGCAGGTTTAAGTCTTGACCACTAAAGACAAGCCGTGTAGCCGGGGCTGATGCACGTTAAAGGGTTGATGCACGATGTCGGGGGCCAAAGTCCTCCCATTGGTGTGGTGTGGAAGTTAGGAGAGGGAGATGCCAGCTCAGGTGTCGTCCTCGTCACTTGACCGAGGTTCAAAATTACGAGGTCCATCACTAATAGCCATCGTGTTGCTTCTAGTGCGACGTTAATAAAACTAAACTGAAGCAAACTAATTCCTCTCCTTTTTTTTTTTTTTTTTTCATTGTTTTTCATGCTTAGATTTGTATTTTTTTTATATTTTGAAGTTTATCTTCTTGTTATTTCTGATGTGTATTCTTTCATGTATTCGTGTTCTTGCTTTTAATTATTTAGGATAGGGGATATTTTTCTTTTTTCTAAGTTTTTGAAATGAAAAAATTGTTCCTTTTTCTTTTACTTTTACTTAATCTAAAAAAATTTGTAAGGTTTCATTGTATTACTAAAGAATACTATTTAGTTTTGTTTCTTGTTTTTATAACATTTTTAATTTATTACAACTGTTTTGTTACATTAATGAAATATTATTTTAATTATACATACATACATATTAAAAATAAAGCAAAAAACAAGAATTCGAAAATTTAATCAATATTCAAATCAATTTTAGTTGAAATAGAAAGCAATTTTTAAGAAAAAAATCGAATGGAAGGAACCTGTCATTGAATTATATTGCATGTATTTCTGGGGGGGGGGGGGTGGAATTTCTATGATTTTTCTTTGTTAACACTGTCTTTATAATTCAAAATTTTATAATATAAACGCGTTCTTACTGACTGAAATATCATGGAAATCAGAATCTGGACTGAATGCTTATAAAATGGGAACCATTGGAAAAATGAGAAATGAGAACCAAATGAGAAATAAACCATTTAATTAATTGCGACCTCTTTTGGTTAGTGGAATGTTTATTTTTAATTATGAAAGTTGTCGATAATATTCTAGACTCTTAAGCTTATGATGGAGCACATTTGTTCTGAAATAAAAAAATTTCAATAAAAAAATGTTTTCGAATTTCAACAGAAATGCTTAATATCGCCGTATTCAGTTTTACACAAATTTACTGTAATGTATAAATTTTTAAAATCTAATTTTATGCTAATATCTATTGGCGCTTTTCTGTCCTAAGGATAACAGAAAAGGAAGATTTGCTAAGAAAAATTGCTGCAAAAGTTTTGATTTAAAAAAAAAAATGTCTGGCTCACAATTGTTTTTAAAATTTGCCTTATTGTATTTCGTCTTGACTCATTTTTGGATTCTTGTTAACTCATAAGCTAATGTAACTGATTCACGTTTACCAAATCAAGGCTCAAAGTTCTCAAGCTAAGATGATGTGGAAGTTTGGAGAATAGGGTTCCAGATCAGGTGCCATCCTTGTCTTTTGAGCATAGATCAAATTTACGAGGTCCATCTCCAATCACCCTCGTATTGCTTTTTAATCTCACTTAAATAAATAATCAATTCATTCCCATCAACAAAAATTATATATTGATCAATAAGGCTTCAATTGCTCTCGTACTGTTCCTTAACGATACACCTACCCACCCATATATATATATTATCATATAAACAATCAATTAATACTCATAAGTTAAAATAATATATTGATCAATAAGGCATCAGTTGCCCTCTACTGTTTCTAAACGCGATATTAATAAGCAAATAATTAATACTAATAAGCTAAAATAATTTATTGATCAATAAGGCAAGGACATTTTTATAGAAAATTACACATATTTTTTCGATATGATACCCGACAGACCTTTTTTCTTGTTTTTAAAAAAATAAGATTATTTTCTTCCTTTAGTTGAAAATAATTGACTGCATGTGCGAGGAAAGAAAACTCATGAAAGTAGAGAAAACACGAAACGCAACATATTTCATTCATTTTTTCTCCCAATTTAAAAAGTTAGAATTGTATATCAAAAGTCCTTTCTAAAATGACAGCACTTTCTTTTCGTAATAACAGATTTTCATTTTTGAAATATAATTTTGAAACGGAAGCAATCTTATGAAACTTGATTCTAAGGACACAAATCACACAAACAAGAAGAAACGTGAAAACTTCATTTACATCAACAAATAAACGAAACGTATTTCGAATGTTTGAAGAGATAATTTCGTTGAAAGGTGTAATTATTTATATTCATTTAAAAACGAATAAATTGTTGTTTCGGGAAGTAGGATACAGCAAGTCCACATTCCAATCTTCTATCTCCTCCCCCCACTCCTGACCCCTCTACCTCTCTCATTTCTCAATGTTACTTAATCTGTACCAGGAAAAGGGTGGGAAACTCTTAAGCATTTAGATCAATGTGACCTTTTTAAATGGAGTCAAGTTTTGGAGAACGACATATATTTCATTCTTGGTAACACGTTTTGAAAACTCTTTTGTAAATTAACAGTTATTTCACTGAGATTGGTGAATGGAAAGATTGTAAAAGAATATTCAAATGAAAACTTATTAAATTTAATAATTCACTTACTATTTCACTTCAAATATGTGTTTTAAATATAGATCATTTTATGACTAGCGAGTGTGGTCATTTGAAAAATATATTTGAACGGAACATGGCATACATCTTCTTGCTAAGTCCAGAACAATATAATGTATTACGAATCGGCACCACAATGTCGCTATATATTTCTTTATCTGAGACACAAATTGGGTAACTTATTTGTTTTTAGCGATTGGCAACAGAAGTATGCAGAAATCATTGGCCAGGTCAATATATATCTTCTCCTCGACTTATGACTAAAGGTTGGGTGATTAGAAAAACGATTTGTTTTGTTTAATGAACATATTATACTAGAAGCAAGAACTTTTTGACAAGAATTTATTGCGTAAGAATGAATACATATGTATATGTAAGCATGCATTCGAAATTTCATTTGTAATTTACCATTTTTATGTTGCGTAAGATCGTATTTTTGTTTATAGTACGCATGATAGATTGCATATTACGTCTGTTTCTCATTATGTATATTACTTACACGAACAGATATTGAATTGAATTGAATCCGCGTAAATGGAGGATTTAGTATTGCACTCTAAAATTCCAGGTTTTTTTCTTCTTTTACTTAAACTATAAGAATACTGAGAAAATTAATTCCAAAACTGCTGTGTAAGTGAACTAGATTCTGATAATAGATATAAAGTATCGAAAAATTACTTATTCATTTGTCATTGCATTTCCGTCTAATATTTGTCAACATCTCAACTTGAATAACAAATCGTACGTATTGAATTTAGTTTGTTCAGCTATTGATAGGAATAAACATGAGTCCTCGGCACAGATACACATTGATTAGTGAGGACATCCTGTCTCCAACAAATGGCAAGAAAGAATTTTTTTCTTAATAACTGTATTAACATTGATGTTACAACTTAGAATTGTAGAATGATGATATGTGGTAGAGGTGTTTACAAAGACTCCGACTCGCTGGCTGAACTTGTGTCAGGAATGCTCTAGAACAGGAGTGGCTAACCTTTTGCTTACCATGCACCAATTTTTTGACAGACGAATTCAGATGTGCCACATAACTTGAGGACTTTCTATACCGTATTACGTTCATGGTTAGGGGTTGATAAATATTAGGTGACCAATTTTTTTACTATGAAAAGGAGGACGAAAAAATTTATGAAAAAAGTACAGCATAAATAAATCAAACATTTCATTAATTCAAACAAAAAATACTCTAATAATGCTTATATCTCTTTTAATTATTTAATTAACCGACTATTTTTTCATTGAATGAATAGTTTTTGTCAATATATCGTTTTCTAATAATATATTGGCAATTTCGGAGCAAGAAATATCCGTCATATTGAATTTTACGGTAATTGCTGCAGCTAGAGTATCAACATTCAATCTTGATTTCTCACTTGGCCACAAAAATCATTGCCAATTGAAAAAACTCTTTCAGATACTGCGTTAGTTCTAGTGCGGCACAACGTAAATTCAACAAGAATAACTAAATTTTCATATGGAATGTGTTTATTTTTGAAATAGTTAAATATCTCCACCCATCTTTTATCAATTCCAAAATGCTGATTTTCCAATTGTTCTACTTCAACAGAATTGAAATATACATCCAGTCTTCCAACTTCTTCAAATAGCCAATTGTCATTGATTTTAATATCAGGCGTTTCTTTGGATAAAAATTCAATACAATTTTCAATATCTGCCTAATTTACTTGCGATGAAATTAAAAAACATCATTGAAAAACAGTTATTTTCTGTGATATTTGTTTCACATCATTCTTCAATATATTGGAAAGATATTTGGTAAAAATTCTGCACTTCTTTGGTATACTTTTCCATTATGCTCAAATTTAATCCCGCTAAGTTTGAAAATTTTCTTTTTATTATTAAAGGAATAAATTTTTCTTCAAATCGGGATTTACATTGAAGGACAAAATCGTTCAAAATAACACTAACTTCTGTAGATGAAATATGTCCACCTTCAATCTTTTAAATCTTTTTGGAGAAAATAGATGCCTCATTATGAACAAAATAAATTAATATCTCCAATAATTCATGATTGAAAAAAAATTCTAGATTTTTTCTAATTTGTTTGAAAAATATGAACGGGGAGGATTAAATTAGTTGTAAAATACGCTCTATAACAGGTGTTAGAGCGATCTTCTTAACTTTTGAATATCCTAAAAGTTTTTTGTATTCAACATTTGCGTAGCAGTTTGGCGCGGCATCTCTGAATACAAAGATTAACAGATTAATTTTAAAATATCGAAAAGGAAGACACCTTTCGAGGAAGGACAGAACCTACAAAAAGAGGACGATTGGTCATCTTACTAAATAGAAATCAGGATCAAGAATCTGCTTCGCTCAGGGAAGGAAAAGGTCTAACTAAACCTATCTGTTACTAATTAATTTACGCCAATTTAATGAAGGGGCTTCGGTAGCTTAGTGGTCATAGTCGCGGACTCGCAAACGGCGTTGTTTTCGTAGAAACGTAGTTTCGAGCTCTGATGTTACTAATGTCCCGCCGTGTAGTAGGGCTGATACACGTTAAATTACTTCGAGGTCCTAAATCTTTCCATGGCGTTGTGTGAAAGTCTGGAGAGGGAGATGTCTTCCTCATCACTTGATCGAGGTTCAAAATTTGAGGTGCGTCGCCAATAGCTTTCGTGTTGTTTCTCATTGTCAGGTAAATAAATAATCGATCAATCAAACTGATATAATTGTTTCATAAAAATATCACGCGATATTTATCTTGCAAAAGTTGAAACATATTCCATTTCCAGAATTTTTTGTTTTAAGGTTTATCTAACATTTCTTGTTTTTATTAAAGCGCCACTTGTAATAACCCGATACTCCACGTTTTGGAAACTCCTGCTCTAGGATATGTATGAAATATGTTCTTGTAAAAACCAATCTCATGAAATGTATACTACTTTGTTGTAATAATGTGTAACATCATACCTGCGAATAAAAAATTTCGCTTTTAAAATAAAATCTGTTTTAAATTTTTTGATGGATTGAAATAAATGCTTTTTAACTAATCGATTGAAGCATCACATTTAATTCAAATTAACCCGCCTCCCCGAAAGATGGACTTAACTATACATTTTTAAAATAATGTTTTGCCACTCTTTTTATATCCTAACTCTTACACTTTTTATTTCTGATTTTTAATTCTTTCTCGATTTTATGCTTAGTGAAGAAAATAGCTCAAGTAGTTTTGATATTGTTGCTATAAGAATGTTTAAGCAACTTTCTTTTAGTACGTTATGTTTATTGCATTTTTTGCTGTAACAATATCTATGCGACATTAGGCTGCGAATAAAATAATTTCACTTTTATAGAAAAATTTGTTTTAAAGCTTTTCATTACTTGAAATTAAATATTTTTTTTAACTAATCTGTTGACGCATTACCTTAATTTAAGTTAAACAGCAGTATCCTTCACAAGAAAACAAAGTAATTTCCAAAAACAGAGCTTAATTTTACTTTTTAAAAACAATTGTTATGGCGCCGTTTCTGTCTCGAACACCTTAAGCCATTTCCCCCTACTTTTCTTCCTTCTTGGGCTAATTCTCAGTAAAAAAAAAAATATGTAATTCTAGTAATTTTGATATTATGGTGACTTTTTTTCATTTCTTTACATTAATTTAATTTCGTATCTTATTATCTCTCTGTAGTGCGAATTCCTCGCAAGGCATTACGTTTGTTGAAAAACTTGGTATGTTCCATACTAGAGTTAAGTTTTTTTAAAAAAATTCTTATGATACTGAAAATGAAAAAGAAATATGAATTTTAATGATATGCTACTTTTAGGGCTATTATCTTTTTTATTGTATCTACCAGCCATTTGGAGTTCATGAACGTAATGTTAATCCTATGGAATTTTTCCTATCCTCTTCAAATCCAGACTTTTTTTTAAATCTATTTGAAAGTCATGAAAGTACATCCGAAAGAGCAAGATGAAAGTTTCAACAAAATTACATTTTCTATCGAATTTTAAAAATATTTTACAATTATTTTTATGGGTCAGACGTGGGTTTTCCGGTCTTTCAAATATTTTCGAAAATCGGAGAGAAAATGTGATTCCTCTGAAACCTTCAATACTTTTCGCCCTTTCGTATGCACATTATTACATTCAAATAAATAAAGTAGTCAAGATTTGAAGAGGAAAATTAGAAGTTCCATAGGATTAACATTATATTCATGAAATCAAATAGCTGGTAGACGCATCAATAGATAAATTTCAAGATTTGATTACTTGTGCATAAGTGCTGATCAAGGTTTCCATATTAAAGACATACATATTTATTTAATGAATTTCTTAAAATAATTTTCTTTCCCTTTTTTTCTATTTCTAACTGATTTTTTTACATTGTAAGGCATTTTTTAATCTTTTCAGTGTGGGGGGGAGGGGGATTTATAAGGATTTTTTTCTCCTTTTAACAATTTCTGGAATTAAAATTAAATTTCTTTAATCAAAATTTTGTATTAATGTATATCAGAATCAAGTTATTTTCCTAAAAGCTTTTCCTCCGCATTTGAGAATTTTTTTCGAATATTTGGAGCTCACAGTTCTAACTTTGGAATGGAGTTGAAGTCAGGAGAGTGAGGTGCCAGCTCAAATAATACCTTCTCTATTTGACCGTCGTTGAAAATTACGAGGTCCGTCGCCAATAGTCCTCGAATTGCTTCACAGTGCGATAACAAGAAACAATAAGTTAATCGAACTATCTCAAACGCTGTCGTAGTTTAAATTCATACATTTTTGTAACACAAGATATTTTACAAAGCGTAGCTTAATTTTCAGTAGGTGTAGTGTGGAAGTTTGACGAGTGTGATGTCAGCTCGAGTGATGTTATTATTATGATTATATTTTTCTCACACCATATTTTGGAACACAGAGGCTTCCCGTCGTTATAGTAAATGTTATTATTATTATTATTTTATATAATTGCTTATATGTAAGATTATTTTAGATAATTTTGAAGTATATTTTCCTTAGATAATTAAAATAGTCTCTTTTTAGATAATTACATAAAATCTAGTTGAGATCCTCAAGTCTTCCCGTTTGTGTTAAGGGGTTTGGAGAGGGAGGTGCCAGCTCAGGTGTCGTCTTCGTTATTTGACCGAGGTTCAAAATAACGAGGTCCGTCGCCAATAGCCATCGTGTTTCTTCTCAGAGTGACGTTACTAAATAATCAATCAGTTTAGGTAATTACTATACACAAATCCCTTCTGTAATACACAAACACACGCAAAAATGGATCCAAATTTTTCTTTATCTTCCGAGTCTGATTTTCAGTATTTCCTTAAGGCTCTTATTGAAGCCCAAAAGAAACATTCACAGGTAATGAAAAGCGATCGTATATTTATTTTCAGTATTTCCTTAGGGCTCTTATTGAAGCCCAAAAGAAACATTCACAGGTAATGAAAAGCGACCGTATATTTATTTTCAGTATTTCCTTAGGGCTCTTATTGAAGCCCAAAAGAAACATTCATAGGTAATGAAAAGCGACAGTATATTTATACTTTCATATATTTTTAATCGTATTTAATATCGAGTTTTAATTGCATATTTATATAGGTGATTAATCTCATACTACCTTACTTTCGAATTCCGTTTTCGGTATTTGCTTAAAACCATAGTAATAGACCAAAACAATTGTTGAAAGCGCCATTAGTTACATGCAGTTAAAAATTATTGTCTATTTATGTGATTTGCATTGTATTGGAATACGTTATTTTAACTTTTACTTGACCAATGACTTCAACGTGTGAGTCTTTATTTCCGGATAAACAAATTCTGACGCTCAACAGTACCAAACGCCCGTTTCTATTATCATCATTCACAGTCGATATTTCAAGCGAGCAACATTAATTGGAACATCAGTCATCATCAAGCTCATGATTGGTGTCACAATAAATTAATAACCGTCATCCCTACCTATTAAAAAACCCGATCATCGCAGGGAGGAGGCTTTTTTTTTATGTCGCATCTCACCATCTCTCTTCAGTCAAATCTCATTTGGTCCTCCACTTTCCCCAAATACGAGTCTCGCCAATTTATTTACAACTTTCTATTCCTGGAAAAGCAGAAAGCGCCGAAACTTATACCTCGTTAAAAAGTTGTCAGGAATAGGAGGGCAATCTCTGGAAAATAATGAAGAGGGAAGGGAAAAAAAACCACATCCTCCCTTCCAGAACCTCATTTTTTTCATGTCTTGTTAGGGACTCAACGCTACACGCCCCACTTTCAGTAATTGGCGATGATGGCGTTTAATTTTGGCGATTAAGTGTCGATTAATTTCAGAGGCCCTACTCTTGGTAGTTGGTGAAAATAAAAAATGACCTGTCATTTAAAAAAAAAGTCTCGCATTTGCAAGTGATGATAACGATTTTTTGGTGATATGGTAAGGGAACTATGGACATATATCATTGGATAGTTTTTGAGAGTTTATTAAATTATACTGTGTAATTTAGTTGATAAGATTGACTTTATACATCATTGGAGTAACTAGGTGGCCTTTTTTTAGGGAAACAGATATTCATTTTTATGGAATTCGTTGTAAAACTTTTTCGTAACATTCGGTGATTATAATTCTGTTTTAAAATAGGATGGGAAATAAAGGAAAGAGAAAGTTTGTAAAGAATAAGAAATTTATATAATGCAATAAATGCCTTTGCAATAAAATTGTCATGTTTAAATAATTATCATGATACGGATATTGAAAAAGCAACATTTAATTGATGCGTCATAGACATTATTTAACTTACATACAAATCTAATTCTTTATTATTATTATTATTAATAATAATACAATGTACATGTATTCAATCACTTTATAGCCTTTTTCACTTTTTGGATCACTTTTTTTTAAAAAAAAAAGTTTAAGGTATTTTTCTATTTCCTACGAACGCTTAGCAACTATCGATTTCTTTAAGAAATACATTTTGTTTACCAATATAAGAGTCAATTATAATTCCACATTTGTTTTTTTTTTTTTTTTTTTTTTTTTCGATCTCCTCTTTCAAGAAACCTGTGAAATGTGCTTGTTGTAGTGTGTACGAGGATTATTAATATGAGCTGTACTGTTATTGCAACTTTATAAAACTATTCAGAAATGTCGTTATGCTTAGAAAATTTTGGAGAAAATTTAGATAAATTTTTAGAAGCATTTTTCAATAAGTTTTTGTCAATTTTCAAAATTTTACCTTTACGTGTCCTTATTGGTGACTTTTAATATTAATTCATTAAAAGGAAAAGCTTTAATATTATACATATCAGATAAACATATTAAATTGTTTATTTATAATTTTTCTCTCTTTTTTTCAATTTTAATTATACATATTGAGTCTTTTATTCATTTAACAAACTTTTAATGGGATTTATATTAAAATTATTATAGGGGATATGGGGTGTATTATTAACCCCATATCTACATAAATATACCTTTTTGAGCAGTTTTTTTTAAATATATATTTTACCACAGCGGTAGATTTTTTTGTAATGTGGATATTGATATTAATTTATGAATACATTTCTTGGGGGTACGAAATATTCTGAGTTTAATTCCATTTTTGATGAAAAAGTGCTCTTTTTACAGTCAATCGATTTGAAATTTTTAGAGACCGTTGCTATTGGTTATCTAGTTAAAAGTCTTCAAAACATAGTTCCTGTTCTAGTACAGTTCAACCAACTACACTGTGTAATATAGTTTACAGCAGTACAATGCAGTACGAATAAAAAGTTTAGCTTTTAAAATAAAATTTATTTTAATATTTTTAATGAATATTGAAATAAAAAATAATCAGATTTTTATAACTCGATTGATGTATCATCTTAATTTATGTACGTAAAAAGGAATTAAAATATGATTGCAAATAGAATTGAATTAAAAAACGTCTTAAAAATTGTGAGATCGCCATTTTTAAATTCCTACTATTAGCTCACACTCTCCCTATATATATCTTGTTCAAATTTTCAATGGTTAATAAAATACTTTTTATTCATCCACTTAAGTTTAAATACATTTTTTCAAACTTGTAGTGGATGACACTTGATGTTAATACAGTTTTTTCAAATATTAATTCATTCAATTAAATTTAATTGGGGAAAATGTAATTTAGCCCAACCACTTGGTGCGATTTCAAAAATTGCCAAACTTGGCGATTTTTTGGGGGGCTGAATGTTAAGTCCACGAAGAGGACCAGGGTAGCCACATTTGGCAAAACACCACCAAATAATTCCTTCGCCAAGGCTGGTTGGGATAAACTGCATTCCAACCATTTAATTTATCAGATGAATTAAGAAACAAGCCAATGCTTCTACTATGTCATTTGTCTTGCAATGGCAAAGTTGGTAGAGCTTCAGCGTAGAATCTTCATACCTTCGGATCGAATCTCGTCTAAGTATAAAATTTTTTTTATTTGATTTTCAAATAATTAATTTTAGATTTAAATGGGAGAAAAAAATTTCTCTTATATAAGATATTTGGCAGGATATAAATTTAAGAATAAAAACCGTCAGTGTCGGAGTGTATTTTGTTGTTGTTTTTTTTTTTTTTTTTTGCCACTTAATATTGTGATTCTGTCTTATGTATATATATATTTATATTAATTGTAATTATTTAATAAAAAGTAACTAAAATAAAAAATTTCTTTGTTGACTTAAGTAGGAACTGACTTAATTTTTTTTTATTTTTTTTTTTTTATATTACTTGTTCTCGTGTGATCCACAAATTAATTTATTCTTAACGTGGCTACCTTCTTGGTATGTTTGAAGATAAAAACGTGCCAAACAGTTGGAAAATTAACACGAATTGAATGTTAAAATTCTTTTCATGATATAAAATCTGAGAAAGAATCAGACATGTTATATATTTTGTCCGACAGTTATAATCTTCCCTTATATTGAATTTTAAACAAAATTACTTCCAAAAAATTCATGATATTGGAAACAATTATGTCTACAGCTTTATTATAGTGAGCAAATTGAATTGTTCTGTTTATGTAGATAAATTTAGTAGAACCTTTGAGTAGCCAGTTATAGAACTGGATTTGTTATCATAAGTATTAGTACGACAGCCTTGAATAGCCAATGCCTTTTTCAAAACTTTTTTATTCTGCTTTCTCTCATTCTCAAAAGAAAGGCATTTTCACTAGGCTTTCCCAGTTGATAACCTTGACTACTTTGAAATCTTTTAAAAAGCTATCAAAACTGGGTCACTTTCTGAAATAAACTGATGTGAAAAGGATTTCTTTGTCTTCAAATATTTAATTCTTTTATTTTGAGTGAGTAAGTCCTTATTCATTGGAAGTCGGCACGTCACACAACGAAATGTTCGGTAAAAATTACTCAAAGCATTCCTTCCGCATTCCGTATTTGAAAACGCTTATTAATTTTCAATTTACTAAAGTACTTTCGAAAAGTGGACGTTTACGCCTTCTCATGTTTATTTATTTATTTACTTATTTTTACGACAAATTGAAAAAAATGGCGTATATTTAAGGAATGTAAAAAAAGGACAATGTAGAGGTACCTTGGTATATGTCCTTAAGGCACCCGTCTACCCGCCATTTTGTTTTCATCAGCTTAATGTTAATCTTATGGAATTTCGACTTGAATTCTCCCATCTTTACTATTTGATCTATTTGAATGCAATAAAGTGCATCTGAAAAGAGCAAAAAATAATTAATGCTTTTATGGAATTACTTTCCCCCTCCTATTTTTAAAAATATTTGAACATATTCTTTAAAGACCGGAAAACTCAAAAACGAATCATTAATATTAGAATAAAAATATTTTTAAAAATCTTAGGAAGAAAGTAATTCCAGAGAAGCATTCATTATTTTTTGGTCTTTCAAGTGCACTTTATTGCACTCAAATAGATCAAATAACAAAGATATAAGAATTAAAGTCAAAATTCCATAGGATTAACATTACGTCTTCGAAATAAAAATGGCGGCGTGTAGACGGGAGCCTTAAACTAAATAAATGTAATTATTGTTCAGATCGGCACGTAGTCATAAAAAAAAGCCGACTTAAGAAAGAAAACCTAGGAATGGAGATGCTACAGCATTGATGGGGTTATATAAAATTATTTAAACATTGTTTAATACTACAATGTAGAAATACAAAAGGAATTAGCAGAAACAAACGAAAACTTAACAAACTTTAAATTTTCTCTTTCCTATGTCTTTTCTCTATATGGATCTGGTTAAAGATCATGAACTTGAGCTTTATTAATAATCCGACCAAAGAGTTTTGCTTCTGTCTTCGCCTCAATATACTTCAAAAATGTGACCTGATCTGGTCGTATCAGAGAATATTATTATATGGCTTATTAGGGTAAGATTTTTATATAATTTTTTTTTTGACATCAATGGATTTAGCAAAGACTTCCTTAGTTAACGATTAGATTGATAGACTGTTATAACGTCACACTTAGAAGCAACACGAGGGCTTTTGGCGACGGACATCGTAATTTTGAATCTCGGTCGAGTGGCGGGGAAGACATTTGAGCTAACACCTCCCTCTCCAAACTTCCACGCATGGCATTGGAAAGACTTAGAGCCTCGACAGATTTAACGTGCAACATCTCTGCTACACAGTGGGTCTTTAGAGGCATCAGAGCTCTAGCTTACGACGGAAATAATGCCGATCAGAAGTTCGCGACCGTGATTACTAGACTACTGCGACCATCCTTAATAAACGATAGTGTATCTAGCTTATCCTCGTGCTTGTATTTGGGGAGTTCCAGAAATTCCTCTGTTGTCGTCTCTTCCGCGTACCCCACGATTAACTCCTCCACATCACTATCTCTCATATCCTAACCCAAGAGCCTGCCCAGAGAAACAAATCCTCTGTTATAGGCACAGCGTCAAAAATCGAATTCGATCGGCCGAGAATGTAAGCGGTCATCATTCGGCACATGAGAGTCATATTCTAGTTAAAACATTTCGCGTATAAATAGGACTTATACCAAAAAAAAAAAAAAAAAAACTGTATACCTTGATTCATCTGAATTTTGAATTATATACGTAACAGATACAGAGAATAAATCACTTCTCTATTTGTATTGCTTCATTTAACATGTTTTTCATTTTTCACGAATTATAAATTACAATTTCTTTTATTTAAAAAAAACAGTTAATTGTATTTTAATGCTCATGATTTCAACTTTAATAAAGAAAGTTCAGAAAAGATACAAACGTTATTGCAATCCCACAGTAAAACATTTAATCTATGGGGCAGTGTTTTAATGAGAGTAGCTGCTGTAATCTAATTCCTTTATTATTAGTTAAAACAAAATTATTGATTTGTACGTTTCGCTTTTATTTACGTCGTTTTGTGATTTTATTCGTTTCTATTGATTCTGCAACGTTAAATAAGCACTTGTCCATTCTGTGGAGTTTATGTAAATAGATGAGAATTGAAACAAACTATATCTTCTTGCTTTTCGATACAAGCATGCTCGTTAAACAATCGAGAGAAGAAGCGACAATCTAGATAGAGAAAATAATAATTAAGTTGAAGCTTTAAGTACATAAAACATTTTGCTATTATTCACCGATATTTATAATTTGAGTCTAGGTGGGTTTTTTTTTTTTTTTTTTTTTTTTAGTTTAGTTTAGTTTTTGTTAACGTCGCACTAGAAGCAACACAAGGGCTATTGGCGACGGACCTCGTAATTTTAAACCTCGGTCAAGTGACGAGGACGACACCCTAGTTGGCACCCCCTCTCCAAACTTCCAATGGGGAGGACTTTGGACCACAACAGATTTAACGTGCATCAGCCCCGGCTACACGGTAGGTCTTTGGCAGCCAAGGATCGAACACGCGACTGAAAGAAAACCACCGGTCACGAATCCGAAACTTTGACCACTAGTCTACCGCGGCCAATTTGAGTCTAGATACAGGTTAGCATTTTGTTGTAGCTGCAATTCACTCCTTAATTACCTTGTATACAGTCGATACATTCTTTTCACTTCAAATGGGAGCTTGTGGTCGCGGTAGCTTAGTGGTCATGGTCACGGACTTGAGGCTGGAGGGGTTTCATCGAGTCGGGGGTGCAAGTCTTAGTGCCCCTAAAAACTCGCCGTGAAGCCGGGGATGATGCACATTAAATCTATCGAGACTGTAATTCTTCTCATTGGCGTGATGTGGAAGTTAGGAAAGAGAGATGCCAGCTCAGGAGTCATTCTCGTCACTTGACCAAGGTTCAAAATTGCGAGGTCCGTCACCAGTACTTCTCGTGTTGCTTCTGGTGTGACGTTAATAATTAATCAATGAATCAATCAAATCGAAGCCTACTTTTACTATTTCTATCATACCGCGAAATGTAAATACTTTTGATGAATTAAAAAAACCAACTAAATTCTTAGTTCGATTCCTTATTATCCGAGCCTGAACATTTAGAGATGAATGAAAGTAAATCTATATAAGTTGTACAAATTGATTACGACGATAGAAAGAAAACAAAAAAGACATACTTTGCAGGGAAATATACATTAAAGGGAAAAGAAACCAAGTCCGAACATTAAAGGAAAGAAACCTTATTGTGTGCTGCTGAATGTAAAACGGCGCCTAAACAAATTTGGCATTGATTTGCAGTTTAGTTAAGATTTTGCAACCATTTGTTATCAAAATGCTTCTGCGTCGAGCTATCACCATCGATGACACTTGGATTCTTTCGATATATCGGAAATCAAGCAACAATCAAAACAATGGATTGCTTCCGATAAATCTGTTTCAAAGAAGGCGAAGACGATTTCATCAGTTGGAAAGGCTATGACGATGATTTTTTTTGGGATGTGTGTATGACGTCCTATTCATGGGTTTTTAGGAAAAAGGGAACACGAGCAATGGTCAATTCTACACGGTGTAATCTTTAATGTGCATCAGCCCCGACTACACAGCGGTTAATCAGTGGCGTCAAGTCTCAAACCTACGGCTCAACGAAAACCGTCGGTCGTAAGTCCGCGACCATGACCACTAGGCTACCACGGCCACATAATTATTACTTTATGCTTACTTTGGGGGAGGGGGGTGAGTAACATTATATATACCACTAGAAATATCTTAGAGACCAATTAAGATTATCTTGGAGATCAATTACATCGATTTATACCACTAGAAGTATCTTAGAGATCAATTAAGCATTTTAATAGATTAATTATAATTCGCTTTGAAATGTAAAAATCAGTAAAAAAAAACCTAATTAATGTCTTAAAAAGATCAAAATTCCAAATAAGTGTCACTATCTTTTATTAAAAGAGGAATTTATACTAACTTTCGTTCCGAAATAATACACGAAGATTAAAGAATAACTCAGAAGTGAGATGAGAAAGAAGAAAATAAGGCTATTTCAGGTTTTTTTTTTTTTCCCCTTTCCTTTAATTCTCTTTAGAGATATTTCTTTTATTTTTGTATGAAATATATTCATTATCTTTAAAGTTTGTAACATTTTTTTTTTTTACTTTCACTGATTAATTTTAGAAAATATTACGCTGCAAAAGCATTTGCTGTAATTTATATCGCTATTTAAATTTTCTCCCAGAAAGAAATTTTTGTGCGCTTCTGAGCCCATCGATTTATACAACTATTAGTGGATTGCAGTATTCGAAAATGTATGGAAAAAATATTGCAAATTTATAAAACGAAAATATTATTGCACAAATTTCGTTGTTATTATTTCCATTAAATTGATATGATAACTTGCAGGTGTAAAAAAATATAGAATGAATTTTACCTCATTCATCAACGACAAGTATTCCACTTAGCATTTCTTTTAGGGGACCGTTTAAGACATTGCACTGTTTTTCAACGACAGCGAACTAAAATTTAAATCTGATATACGAATACTGATCTAACCGATTATGTTTGGAATTAATTTTATATTCCTATAAATAGAACTATGAAGAATTATGGTGTTATTTCGGTAAGATAAACCAGGTGTAGCAAACAAATAAAGAATAAGCTGCTTATCCCTCGTACAAACAGTTCGGAAATTCTTAAACTTCGCTAAGATGGACGAATCGATTTGATATTCGCCCACCAGAAAACAGTTCGTTGAGATTAATTTAAATCTAGCTATAAGAATATTTTGTTTCCTTTTAAGATAATGTTAAATTCCATCAGACGACTTTAAAATATGTACTCACCTGGTGGAAGTTCGCATTTGACCTTTAAATTCAAGAATTTTCATTATGAAGAACAATTCTAAATAAGCGAAACCAGTAGAAGAGGGCAGAGAAGAATGATCGAGATTTTTCTTGGAAATTTATTTCTCGTTTATAATTCCTTCTAGCATTCAGTTAGAACAAGCTCTGAACAACATAAACATTCTTTCAAAGTTCAGTAATATATATATATATATATATATATATATATATATATATATATATATATATATATTGATAACCATTACCATTTCAAATTGTCTTCTGATGCCTGCAAGTCTGTACCAAACTTGAAGCAAATTTTTCGGCAGAAAAAATGTCCTAATAGCCTAATAAATTCATGATGTTGTAACATTTTTTCTATTTATCGTACTAAGAACAAAAATAGTCTGTAAATATGCATTTTTTTTCCTGTAAGAGTGTAATATGAAAAACCCATTTAACATTGCGTTATAGAAGATGGATCATGACACATTTTATACCATAAAAATCGATATTTTCAACAAAAAAAGCGTAGTAATAATAAAATATTCTGCTGCCTGTAGCATAGAAAAGCTGAACTATTATATTTATGCTGGCCCATTTTTTTTATTCGAAAAAATATTCCGAATTCATCCTTATTCTTTACATTATGCAAAGACAGTCTTAATATATGAGGGTAGTTCACAAAGCAACTATTTTTGACGACAAGATAGCATTTCTAAAGCAAGTTGGTATTTCCATTCTATGCTGCCGTCTATTTGAAGAGCCCCAAACAAATTTAACACGGATTTATGCATTATTTTTTATTTGGCAGCCAGTTGCTGCTAAATAAAAATTTGATAGCTGCCGCGTCGAAATGTCAACGTCGATGAGGTCTGGATTCCTCGATGTGCGTTAGAAATCAAGAAAGAATCAAAACAATGGGTTTCCTCTAGTGAATCTATTCCAAAGAAAGCGAAGATGGTCTCACGGGACGGAAAAGTTATGGAGACGAATTTTTGAGATACGAACTACGCGATTCTCAAAGACTTAGAAAAAAAAAGGAGGGGTTGGGAAACGATCAAAGGATCATCACACACACACATTTAGTAACCTTATCCCCATTTCCCATTCCTAATGCCTCACCAATCCTTGCACGAGTACTTATAGAACCACCCTCTAGTATATCTACCCTCAGTAACTATATATTTTTACTGAAACAGTTTAAATATACCCTTTCTATCAATACGTAGAAATTAATGCAGGTAACGTAGAAATTAATGCTTGAATTAATGATCAAAATTCTAAGCAAATAAATTTGAGGATAAACAAATGTCCACAAAAAACTTTATACATTGATTTAATTATAATTTACGAAATAACGAGCAATCAAAAATGGAATAAATAAAAAGCGGGTTTTTTTTTTTTTTTTTTTAGTAAATTTAATGTTAGACGTGAAACCTTGAAAAGTATTTGAATTAAATATGCAGTAAAGAAATTAAAGGATTACTTCACCCGAAAAGATATTCGGCAAGCTTTGTACTATTTTAACTAGAACTATAATCCTTAGAGTTGTAACATAAAACTGTAACAATGAAGTCTCGAACTATTCAAACATGAATAAGAAGAATTTCAGTTCGATTTGTCAAAATCATTACTAAAATAAACATAAAATTGAATTATGCTCACTGATTCTAAATGCTTGTGTGTGTTCAATTAAACTTTTAAACTTATTTCTGAAACGCATTTGAGAGTAAAATATACATTATGCTTAAGATTGATAATTTGTGAAATAATGATTTAAATTAGTAATTTATTTTTTATGGAAATAATCTGACATGCGAGAATCTTAAAACTATTTAAGTTAAATATATGGAGTCTTATAAAGATTTTGTAATGGTGGTGATAACATTTCAATAACTTAAAAATTCATAAAAATTTTATTTCAAGTCGAAGTTATATTTTTCTTACAATACATAAGAATTTATTTAAAAAAAGAATTATGTCATCTGTTAAAACTCTAATCAAAATAATTCATAACAAATAAGTGTAATGATTTCTGTATGATGCAGGCGATATTTGTTTTAAATTCATTTTCATGTATTTAATGATTTGCTTAAGACGACATTTGTTGAAAATGAATAACATTACATTGTTTTTTTTAAAAAAATTCCTTTGAATAATAAAAACAAAAATATCAGGAGAGGGGGGTGGGTCAGGATATATTTGTTTTTGTTTTTCTATATGTTGAGTAAAGTGATGCAATATATTAAAGTGAGTTAGTTTCAGTTATTTTTAAGAGAACGGACCAACATCATCGTTAAAAAATTATCAAGTATTTTTTTTACAAAATTATATTTTCATATTAATTCCATTTTTCACGGCAGTTTAATTTGAGAATATTTAAAAAACGAGGGAAAAAATGAAATTCGTTAAAATGCTTATAATAATTATTAAAATAAATAAAAATGTTATTTTTTTTCAATATGATGATTAAAAGTAAATGCATATTTTATTTGTATTAAAATCCTTAACCTAATATATTAGAGAATTTCTTAAAAAAAATAAATTTATAAGCAGACATGAGAACAAAATAAGACCCCAGTAAAAAAAAAAAAGAAGAAAGAAAAATAAATTTTCCTTCTTTTTTTTTTTTTCAATTTTTTTAAAATTTATTTCATAAATCTTCTTGAAATAAATTTAAAAAAAAATTGAGCGATTAGTGTTAAACTTAAAAATATTATTAAAGTCAATAATTTTTTTAAAAAAAACTTTGAAGAGATTCCGGCAAAACAGAATTTTCACCATATTAGTAAAAGAAATAAATGCTCATACAACAACTAACTTTTGATTTTGGACACTTCTATTTCTGAAAATTATTTACCGCTAATAATTTTACTTCAAAAAGGTTTCCTTTTCTCATTTTTTGTAATTTTAAAAGCAATATAAAATAGATATATAAGAATATGTGTTTGTATATGTGAAAAATATTTGTCAAACTTTTAATATTTAGCCATTATTTTTAACAACTGGATGTCAAAAACTCAAGTATGCCAAAACAATACTGAGCTACAGTATTTGTATTTGTAACTGCTTGTCTACTTAACAACACTCAATTAAGGCTCCCGTCTACTCGCCATTTTGAATTCGTGGACATAATATTAATCTTTTGGAATTTCTACTTTTGCTCTCAAATCTTTACTATTTGGTCTATTTGAATGAAACAAAGTGCATCTGAAAGAGCCAAAAATAATGAAGGCTTCTGCAAAACTACTTTTTTTCCTCCGATTTTTAAACATATTAAAAACATTTTTTAAAGGCCGGAAAACTCTCAAACGAATCATTAAAATAAGGACAAAAATATTTTTTTAAAAATCAGAGGAAAAATGTAATTCTGCAAAAACATTTATTATTTTTTTGCTCTTTCATATGCACTTTATTGCATTCAAATAGATCAAATAGCAAAGAATTAAGAACAAAAGTAGAAATTCCATAGAATTAACATTACGTCCAAAAAATCAAAATGGCCGGAGGACGGGAGTCTGAAATAGAAAAAAACAAACCCGACGAAGCGAATCGCAATAAATTTAATAAAAAAAGAAATTTGAATTCTATAAAAGGAATCGTAATAAATTTAATTATGAACCTATTCAAAAAGAGAAAGATCTGTTACTTTAAAATTCCACAAATGCACATTTACAAAAAAATATTTTCAGATTCAAGCCATTTCGAACGATTAAGTTCTATTAAAAAAAAGGGGGAGTCAAAATTAATATTTATTTCAAATGTTATTTTGAAATAAATAAATAATCCTCTCCCCATTCCATGCAATATGTCTTTGTTATTGCATATGAACCATTCACGAGAATAAAATTAGTATTAGACTACACAAGGAGTGACTAAAACTAATATTAAAAAAAATATTTGTATTCATTATATATAAATATCCTTTCATAACTCACATTCGGTTATCTCATCGACCAGTTTTGCAACAAACAACTATCTATTCCTGTCTTAACAACAGAATCCATTAGATTTGGAGGGGGGGTAGTAGAAACCCTTGCCTCAACGCTAAACTTTATCTATTAGGTAAAAATTACCATCTTACTCAAGCAATTTCTCGAACAGCCTTATCAACTCAAAATTCCTAGACTCTTCTTATCTGGAATCTCAAGTAAAAAGTATGAGCCCCCTTTCACCTGAACTTCACATCAGAAGGACCCCCACTAAAATTCCGTTTTGAGGATCACAGGGTCAAGGATTACAAAACTGGTCCCTACTTTTTCCCCCTCAAAGAGATGGGACAAGAAAAAAAGATAATAATAAATCAGAAATAAAAAAAAAATGGCTATATTTTTCTCCTCTCGTCTTTAAAAAAACAACGAAAAACATAAAGGATGAACAAAACAAAAGGTTCCATAAGAAAAGAGGGCCAACATAATAAAGAGAAAAGGTGTTTGCCTATCACGACTTCAACAAGAGCGAAAAGAGAAACTGGCTATCGAATTATTCTTGCATTCTTCCGTGACACAGGTGCACGACTGTTGCTGCCCTTCCAAGACCAAGGCCAGATTTTCCCTCTTTTTTCTGCTTCTTCACTTCATTTGCGATCGGTGTTTTTTTTTTTTTTTAACCGAATAACTCGCAGATCGTTTGCTTGCACTTGGCGCGGGAAACACGCGCGTCATAGTTTAAGCTAAAACAAGAAGTGTTAATTATCGGCTCTTGTAAGTAGAAATATTTGCGGTTTTAGAAGTTGTTGGCTGATGGCTAGAAAGATTTGTGATTTTTTACTTCTTTTTCTTACGCAACCCATTTCAAATTTTCCTTAATTTATTTGCTTAGGTTTCAATATAAGTTTTCCAGAGTTAAGAACGTTTTAATTCAAGTTCTATTAACGTGGGGGAAAAAAAGAAGAAAAAGTCCGGTTTCTAAATTGTTGCGAAACAATGTTTTTATATCACTTTACCGCCAATCAAATGCGCTCGTCCTATTTAACACATATGATAGATCATATAAAGAAACCATTGATTTGTCAAGCAGATTGAAAAAAAGAACATCTACGAGAACAATTATCGGATTTACAAATTTGTGTATTATATGTTATACCATTCAAATAAAAATAGATATTTAATCAATAAAATTAATTTCATTCCTTGGAATTTCGAATTATGATTGATATTCTGTAGCGTTCATAGGCTCTGTCACCCAGACGTATGATCGAGGACCCACCCCGAGTTTCCTTATTTTAATTAACTACAAAACATACACATTACTGAAAAATAAAACTGACTGACTGAGACCAGCATTTGACGTAAGTTTTTACACATAAAACTTAAGCACATTTTTGAAATGTATCGCGCCACATTTCTGCATCATATATTTTAAAGAGCAACAATAAAATAGCTTAGCGAATGTACCTTAAAATAATGAAAAATATATACATTTAACTCAAATTTTCATGAAAAAAATAATCCAACCTAACGTGGGATTGTTAACTAATCCAACCTTTCTAAAATTATTCATAGAAAGTAATTTTAAAAAGACGCAAATGCAAGTATAATAATAAGTCATTCTATTAAAATAAAAATACATTTTTTTTCTTTGGTTTAATATCAATGTATTCATTAATAATATTTTTTTAGATTTGCAAATATGCATTGTAGTGTATTTTTTACCTAGTTTATATAGAATCGTTTTGTAAGGTCTGATATATTTAAACATTTCTTTAATTACATTGAGGTCTGATATATTTATTCATTTATTATCATTTATACATTTCTTTCTTTATTGGTCCCATCTCCATATGTGCATCCAGAGCCCTGAAATCATAAGGACGTTTCTTGTTGATCTGAACAATGACAAGAAGATCCTAGGGTTTCGTGTGACGAGAAACCTGAACCTTTGTAGATAGAGATTTTATATAATGTTGATTGTCATCTGTATAGGGGTTTGTTGGGGCATAGTTTGCGTCATTTTATCAAAATATGATTTAAAAGACTATCGAGATGGGGGGGGGGGAGAGAGAAATCAAAATTAATCTATTTTAGAACCATGAGAAAATGTTCAAGAATTTTTACTTAATATAATAAAGTTGAATTAATAAATTCACGATTTAAATTTTAACAAATTTAGTGTATTGTTTATATTTGTCTATTAGAGGATTTGTTATGGATTCTTTGTGTTAATTTATCAAAATATGAGAAAAATAATCAATTGACTCATTAGGAATCATAAAAACAGAACTAAGATTTTAATTAATATATTAAAGTGTCACAGCTCATAGACTAAAGATCTGTATAATTACAAATTAAAACGCATCATTAAATTAAGTTATTTAATTACATTGTACATAGCAGTCATAAGAAAAATACAGTAAAAATTTACGCCCATTTATTGTGAGGTATCCAACACGTTCTATCCGTTACTAAGAGAGATCTCAGTTTCAATTTGGGTGTGGTAAAAAAAACTGTCTACTCATTTGATTGTTGAAGGAAATCAACCGGAGTTTGACTTTAGTTTGTAGTAAATATTAATTAGCTATATTTGTTTTATTATCTAAAGATGTCGCCGTTTTAAATGGAGATGTAAATCATCCGTGCTTAAGTCAAATTTTATTTTCTTTCATAATTTTAATTGTTTATTCTTCACAATCATTCGCGTCAAATATTTGTAATGTAGAAAATCCTACGCAAAATTTTGACTCTTTTTCCTTCACAATGGTTTGCTCTATGAAAATGATTTCTTAGTCACTTTCATCAAAAGGAAGTATTCAGATTTTTTTTAAAAAAAATATTAATATTTTAAATAAATGATGTTGTATCGTGAAGCTGAAATTTAAGAATTTCAGAATCATGATACAATGATCAGACGATTATTTCTACCTAAAAACTCGAACTTTAAATCACGAGTGAATTTTTTGTTTTGTGAATAGATTAATATATGTATAGATTTATTATAGAGCAACAATAATTACATTTATTTAGCTTAAGGCTCCCTGTCTACTCGCCATTTTGATTTCGAGGACGTAATGTTAATTCCATGGAATTTTGACTTTAATTGTCACCTCTTCGCTATTTGATCTATTTGAATGCACTAAAGTGCATCCGAAAGAGCAAAAATTAATGAATGCGTCTGGAGAATTACTTCTTTCCTTCGAATTTTAAAAATATTTAAAGATATTTTTTAAAGACCCGAAAACTCTCAAACGAATTTTTAAAATAAGGTAAAAATATTTTTAAAAATCGGAGGGAAAAAGTAATTCCACAGAAGCATTCATTATTTTTTACTCTTTTAGATGCACTTCATTGCATTCAAATATATTAAATAGTAAAGATGTGAGAATTAAAGTCGAAATTACATAGGATTAGCATTACGTCCTCGGAATCAAAATGGCGGGTAGACGGGAGCCTTAAGATGTATTTAATTTAATAATTTATTGCTTGCTTTAATTTTAATATTTCTTTTAATATGATGATTTTTATTACATAATCGTTTACTTTCATTATTTCCCTTGTCAAAAGCATTTTAGGCACTATAGAAGCTTGTAAGTTTAGAGCGGAACGGCAAGAAGGTGAAAGAACAAATAAAAGTGATATTCGTCGAAATCGTCAATTTCCTTAAAAAAAATTTAAGTTAATCATTGGAAAGTCATTTTTTATGGGTAATGGTAGTACTAGTTCTATAAAACCAAAAAATAAAGCTTTTTAGAATTCAAATGTCAGCATATATATGTGTGTGTGTATTCAAGTATGTATATGTATCCCATCCTCAAACGAATTGAATCAAACAATGCATTTTCAATAAATGTATGACTGTAGAATGAAAACTAATATAAGGAGCTCTTTTTTTCTCATTTCTTTGTTGCTCTATTTTGTCGAAATTTTTTCAAATTTGTAAAATTTAATGTAATTAATTATACTTATTTCTGAGTTCAAAAATACAAGTTCTAATTAGTCACCTATTCGATTATTAACTGCACATAAACACGATTTATTATAAATGTTTAAAATGTATCAGTAAAAATCATCGATTTTTTACGTAAACGTTTAACAACGTTTGATCCTATTTGCCTTAAAATTTCCAATCGGAAGATATAAATAAATTTTATTGATCAATTCAAAAATACTTAAGTCGTAGTATTTTTTTTTTTTAAAAAAAAAAGCATGCAAAATTTATACGGCTCTCACAAAAAAAAATCTTCTATCACAGAAAAAAAACATCATAGTAATAATGTTATGAATTTCACTGTATGATTAAACATTTAGTTTGCAATAACTATTTACGTCATCGAATTTTCTCCTATCTTACAGAATATTTAATATCTCTAAAAAATTATTGTGTATGAGAGAGTATAATAAAGTTTTAATTATTACCAAGAAGTAACTAAGCTATTTGGATAAAATTTATTCTGCATATTAATTCCTCCTTATATGTGTAATTTGTAAATCACCGCAATTAATATTGATCTGTTTTGTTTCAGGAGGCCGTAAATAAAGTATCGTAAAGTTTTAATTATTATCCCGGAGAATGGTAAAGATTTAATTACTACTGCAAGTAATCGAGATCGAAACTTTTTATTTATTACTCTTAATATTTCTCTACATAGCAACCATCCAGAGTTATACATTTCTCCCTATGTTTCTTCACCTTCGAAAAGCCGTCATTGTAGAACTCAGCAAAGTCTGAACTCAACTCCATACTGCGGGTTTCTTCAATCTATGGCTTCCTGAAACCAAACAAATCAACTTGCATAGCTGTAATTTACAACATCATGTACACAAGGATCTATTAATATACAGAATAAATTTTATTCAGATATCTCGGTTATTTCCCAGCAATAATTGAAACTTTATGATATCCCCTTCATTATTTTTTTTGTTTTAATTAATTAAAATATGGAGCTCTGGTACTTGTGCTCCTAAAAAAGGGAAACAGAACTTTTATACAGTTCTTAATTAAGCTCATCATGATCAATGTAAAAGATAATGTAAATTTTTTTCTTTGAATTAGAACAGCACAATCATGGATTGTTCTAAATAACTTAAAGTAAAAAAGATATTAAAAAAAATCACAAATACGAGTAATTAAATTTTAATAATTACACACCCATATAATATATAATAATTATTATTATTAAAGACACATAAAAATAAGAGAATAACTCAAATCCGAAATCTACAAAAGAAAACATTTATAGAACTATATAAAATAAATGAATACAAATTGAATCAAATTTGAAACTAAAAGAATAATTTAAATACCCAACAAAACAAAAGATGCGCAATCAGACTGGGGAATGAATCGCGGGTTAAACATTATTTATAATGTTTTATAAGTACCAATCCTTCCTACTGCATCTTGTCGGGCAAAAATTGTATTACTCCGAAATGCAATTCTTAAATTAAAGAAAAGAAACAAGAAGAAGAAGAAAAAAAGAAAATGAAAGGCAAGATATCTCAATTACAATTTTTAGTTCAGGATTTAAAACTTTAAAAACTACAATATACTCAAATCCAATTTTTCCAAGAAGAATCAATTCAAATCACAAAGATGCAAATGCCAAAAATTAAGATCTTGTGACATGTGATGAAGAAGTACAATGCAATAGGTTCAAGGAACCTTTTCAATGAAGATGTCAAATATTATGCTCTGCTGCCAGAAAAAAAAAAATTTGAAAATTAATAATACTTAGTTAAGATGAGTATAAAAAGTTTTAAAATATAGAATATTGAATAAAAATCTCATAATGAATACAACCATGAATAGAAAACATATTCAACAGAACACAAACCTGAATTTTAGTTATTAAAATTATTTGGAATCCATTAAATAAAATATGTGTCTATAAATGTAGAAATGTTTTAAGAGATCTTCACAACTAGACCACTAACTAGCTGTCTTTGTATACCTAATGTTGTGTGGTGAATTTGTTTTGAATTGAAAGATCCTAAGATTTCACCAAAGTCCTGAAAGGCAATAACCCGTATGTATAAGACTACATTTTTTAAAATGTAAAAATTGCAAAAGATATCAAAATAAACTCTCACTCCTCAATATGTAAGTATCAAAAATTCATATATATCAGTTTACAAAATAAAGATCCTAGTGAGAAAACTGTCATAATAATAATAAAAAAAATCTTTCTAGATATCAAATCCATTTTACTTGAATGTATTTACTTATCAATATCCTCCAGAGTCTCCTAAGAACTCCGCATGGGAAATCTTAAAAATATATCAAAATGAACCATCATACAAATTTTTGGGAATATATTTTTTTAAAAAATCTAATGGATAATCGCATTCTTTACATTCTCTTATAAATTTCTTAATATTATTGAATCCGTCTTTATCATGAGCAGCTAGCAATTTATTACGATGAAAAAGTTTAAAATAATGTTTCTGTACATAGATAAGGGAATATTACTTTCCCAGTAAGGCATTTTAATTATCTAATTATCTTAAACATAAATGCACCTCTTTTATTAAATAAATTACTGTAAATGGTGTAATCCTTTAGCTGTAATTCTATATCTAAATATTCAGCTTTACTTGTATCTGAATTCGTCTGCAATAAAACCAAATAATTTGAATAAAAATCAATGTTCGGCTTAAAATCTGTACATTTACTAAAAATTATTATGTCGCCTATATATCTATATAAAACAAAGAGATTTGTTCAAGTTGTTCGATTCATAAAAATGTAAGTTCAGATTAGCTAGAATGTTGCTCGTTGGTTCTCCTTCAGGTAAGCCATTAATCTGTTTGTATATTTTCTTGTTGAAAATTATAAAATTTTCCTACGGTACAAATTGTAAAAGGTTTTTAAATTTGCTCAGTTTTATCGTATTTTCTATGTTATATTGATTGTAGAGTATCATCAGAACCCTTATCATATCCTCTATAGCAATGGAATTAAACAGATCTTGACAATCATAACTATATATTGCCTGGACTTGGGTATTGCCTATGGAATTAATTAATTTTATGCTATTTTTTTAAAAATAACAGTTTCAAGTTTTTCCAAAATATTATTCAAAACATTCTGCAAGATTTTACCAGATTTAGTCCTGTATGTATTATATCTGTTATAGTTCTGAACTTAACTGAGTTCTTATGGAATTTATGAGATAAGAAAACATGAGGTAATTTTTTATTATTGAACTGTAAACCTCATTTTTTTATGAAATGCAGCTAACTTATCAGTAATTTCTCCATTTTCATACCTTGAAAGAACAAAAACTTCATTATTTTGAAAATATTCATCCATCTTTTTAAAGTAAAAATGTCTACAAATAATTGCAAAGTTTCCATGAACTTTATCAACATATAGAATTATAAAAAAAATTTGTAGATTTTCTATAGAAGATCTAATATCTCTGAATTTTATTCCATTTTTAAATCTATAATTAACATTATTTAGATCAATGAAGACTCTATCTTTAAATTCTTTAAAGATCTCTCAGGGCATACTATATTTGATTGCTATTTTGATGTTAAAATTATCAAGATCCTTACATATTTCATTTTTAGCTACATAATTACTCTCTGTTATTAATATCTATAACATGTACCTTCCTTCATAATATTTCTTAATTTTCCATCATTAACTAAATCCAAATCTTCAATGACCACGGGGCCATGATATTCATCCACATAGTCGCCATACCGATCACACGCACATGGACCTGACACTTCCGTATCCACACCAGAATTATAATTAAATATCAACCTTTCTAATTTTTTATCGTACCTAAAAGCACTTTTTATAGTTATATTTTTAATTGGGAATAAATGCATGTATTTTTTAAAAACTCTAGAAAATTTATCGTATAGAGAGATTTGCTTAGAAATCGAATTGTGCAATATTCCGTTACATTTTCATCGTCTATGAGAGCTTTGTTCCTCCAGTAACTTTCCAAGTATCTCCCTAGCTACTCTAATTTCGGCCTTCTTCAATCCGAATAGGAAATATTTGATTTTTTTTTTAATGTTGAAGTAATTTTTAAAATCCTTTTCTAATTCTATGATGTTATTCTTGATGATATTTGTATCCATATGTTTCCCTTTTTTTACGTTTACCTCTATTATTTCTTACATTTTTATTTTTACATTTGTCTTCAGTTTAAACACAATCCATAATAACTTTTCGTTTCATATATATATATATATATATAAAGGGAAAAAAATGATTTACAGAGTTGTCACCAAAAAAAGAGAGAGAGAGTTTAAGCAATGACTTCTTCACCTTGGCAATGGATTTGACGATCCTTTGGCAACTTTGCGACAAATGGAAGGCGCTGGAACCTAAGAGAAAAATTTAACGGGAAGAAAGTTACTGACTTTTCGTGAATTTTCCAATGTGATGTCACACCTGGCCGGGACAGGTATAAATACGCCAAGAGCTACAGTCGGAAGAATCAGTCTGAAGAGGAATCGGTCTGTGTACGGAAGTAGTTGTCTATTGAGTCAGCTTTGTAGAACGATCGGGAATCGTGGGCGAGTGAATCTGCTGGAGATTCGGCCATAGACTCGCGGAACTGTTTCGAAGAGTCTGTCTTTGGAGACTCCGTCGAGGAGATCGATCTGGGGATCGACTGAACGCTGTCGACTCTTGAAGTGGAGCGTACCGGGTAAATTTGCGAAGAAGCAACGTGCATCTGCAAGGAATCATCGGAGCCTGCCTTGGAAATGCAGAATATTACTGCGGAGGCTGTCCGTACTGAAGAGTAATAAGCTGGTGAGCTGAACATTGTTGTTTCATAACTGTGACTGTACTTAATGTGTGTTTTGGGCCTTTACCTGTGTCATTGAATTGTGCAAGTGCTGTGTTTCTGTTATTGTCCAAGCTGGGCTACCTGTGTGTTGTCCTGAAGATTTACGAATAAATCGTCATTTATCGTTATTCTCCTGGTTGGTATTGATTTCCACTCCCTGTATACGCCCTGAGAGGAAATTAATTTGCCGTAGCTATATATATATATAATTTTATAAATGTATCCTATCGACATTTAAACTGCGTTTTTGTTCTTAAATCGTGATAGCCATGGCGCAATAAGGAATCTTAAGATCAATGAGAAACGAATTTATTTTATCATCACACGAAGATACGAGGCACACGTCCACTCACTATGATAATTAGGAATAAAAATGAAAGAGATTTTTTTCCCCCGGTTCGTTTCTCCAAGGAAATATAAGGATTAGATCACACATTTCAGATTTAGGGATTTTTAGGTACTTTAAAAGGAGCCTAAGTGTCGAGTTGGGGAATATCCCTATTAGTTCTCAACAAGGAAATGGTGCTATTAACAGATCTGAAAACTGAGTGATTCCACATAAATGAAACATTAAAAGTTAACAAAGATGAATGAGATAACGAAGTAATGATAAGTTTACCTTAGCATTACTGTGCCAGTTAAGGTACAAAATAAACTAGGAAATTAATTAAATGTAAGGTAAATCATTATATATATATATATATATTGTTTAGCACATCATATCAGATACACTATTATTTACACTTCAAATAGTTATACATATTTAATTAAAAAAAATGTAAAAACATGTTGGTGTTCTTAAATTTTTAAGAAACAGCGCGTTTTTAAACTTTTTTCAATGACAAATAATGGTATTTTTTCAGTGCTTCGGAACTGCATCCTAC
The DNA here is from genome assembly GCA_019974015.1 of Nephila pilipes. NCBI lineage: Eukaryota > Metazoa > Arthropoda > Arachnida > Araneae > Nephilidae > Nephila > Nephila pilipes. The sequence goes on from BMAW01089220.1 coordinate 56,991, forward strand.
TAATACCTTACTATTTTTTAATACAGATTTCTCCCCTTGAACACGATTGTGTCTCAAATGATAACAGTTTATTGCAGCGAAATCAGCGGTAAAATACCCTGGGTCCGAGAAGTTAAATCTTTTCGTGTTAAGCGATTTGTGTTTCGTGTTAAGAGGGGGGTGGATTATGAAATTATTTAGAATTATCGAGACCTCGGTATTATTTATATTAAGTTTGAATATTTTTTCCTGCGTATAAAACCGAAACTATTATCTCACTCATAAAATTTACGCACAGCTCTAGGTTTGCATATTCCCATGAAATGCAATATGCAGCTGTTTCTATCATTTCAGAAAGCAATTTTTTTTTTCTGAAATCAAGCTCAAACTCGTGACTCATGCCCATTGCAGTTCAAAAGATCCTGCTTCAAAGTCACGATAACTCACTAAGGTGTTAATGAAGATGAAATTAGTTGGAAGAAAGTGAGAAATATATCAAATATTATGAAAAAAAAAAACAAATAAAAAAGTGCAAAAAACAAAATTTTTCGAAACTGAATTGGGATCATAGATATGCTTTGTGTGTGTGTGAAACTCGAGTTTCTCTTTTCAAGGACTCATACTATCATTGTGAATTTTTCGAATTCAATTTAACTGAACAAAGCAAGTTAAATAATAGTGGATATAACTAAAGATTTGTGATTGTGCTAAATACTACAGAGTTATATTATGAAATTGGAAGAACAGATTCTCAAATAAGGTTTATAGCTCATTAAATTTAAAATTCACTTTGAACACTAACCAGGTTTATGAGATATGGCCGCGGTAGCCTAGTGGTCATGCGCAAGAATTCGCGGCCAGCGATTTTTGTCAAGTCGTGGGTTGGAGCCTATTCCGGAAAGACCCACCGTGTAGCCGGTACTGATGCACATCAGATATGTCGAGGCTCAAAGTCCTCCCGTTGGCGTGGTGAGGAAGTTAGGAGAGGGAGGTGCCCGCTCGGGTGTCGTCTTCGTCACGTTATAGAGGTTCAGAATTACGAGGTTCGTCGCCAACAGCCTTCGTGTTGCTTCCAGAACAACGTTGATAAAATCAACCAATCAATCAATTATTTAGAAGACATTAGAATGTTATACGAGTATACAAAGTTTTTTTAAGATCTTATATGATTTCCTTTTCTTTTTGCAATTTTTGTATTGAAAAATTAATCAACTGTGACAACAACAAATAAAAGAAGAAACTGAGCGAATTACATGTAGCGTGCATTTACAGTAAAATTTATGCGTCTAAGTAAATGTGATGAAATATGTTTGCCGGAGGTATAAAGAGCATTTGCTCATTTTTGAAATTGTTCAGGAGAGCAGCTTAGTATTTTTTTTTTTCCCGTTACTTGCAACTTTACTTGTTAATGAATTTTTTTTTTTTTTTTTTTTTTTTTTGTATAAACCCATACGAACAGTTCATTCTTTGGATCATTGACTTTTAAATTATAATACCTCTTTTTTAAGCCTTATTACTTTTTAAAGCTTTATTGATTACTACTTTAAAAAATAAACTTAGTGTCAATTACCTCCTGCATACAGATATAATCAGAAATTCTGATTACATCTGATAAATCAGAAACTCTGATTACGTATTTCATGTATATTCTTTATTTATGTTTGAAAAATTATTGTCGAAATACTTAAAATGAACGATTTGACAAATGTTCTGCATTCCAAATTGTATATTCGAAGCCGAAGCTTATTTAACCAAGTTTAAAAGCATTTCTCTAACAACTGACTCGCAGAAGTAAATTGTGAGTTGTTAGATTTAAAAAGGCTGAATTAAAAGGTTAATTTGATAGCGTAGAATCTCCCTCTAATTTTTGAATTATTTGTTACAGCAGAAAATATATCCGTTTCAGTCCAATTGGGGTTAACATATCAATAAATATTCTCTTAATAATACGTAATTTCAATTCAAAGCTGCTAATAGTTTTTCTGGGCAACAATTTGGAGTGTTCTGACCCGAAAAACGGTTCTTTTTCATGATGACTCTTTTATTTATATAGCTGCAATGGCAACAGTATAGCTGCGTATTCTGCGACTGTAAATTACTAATGACGTCCTTTTACCGAGTATTATTTTAGTCATCGGACTACAAATGCGAATAGAAGCTCACGTTTCACAACCGTGTGTTCTTTATTTTTCTTTTCTGCTAACGAGAAAAACATTTCGAGGAATATATTGTTTGCTGTACATAAGATCGGTGAATGCACTGCTCAGCCGTGATATGAATTGAAGCGAATTACTAAATAAAAGATTTTTTTCGAATGTTGTTATTCGTTGTGAAGTTTGCTCTAAATGAAACGATTTTGTTGTTGTTATTGCATGCACGGTTTTCGAAGACAAGGTTCGCTGTTCGTCGTGAATAAACAGTTTCTAACGAATTTTCAGAGAAAATAATGACGGTTTTTTTCTCCTCAGAAAAGTGATGAGGGATCGTTAAAAATAAATAAATAATCATCGAGCATTTGTTTTTCGTTAAATATCTGTAATGAAGCAGTTATTTTATAAATTTGTGAGCTTTTCGAAATGCCAAAAATATGAAATAAAAAGACGGTTAAAATAATAGTTTCAGTAGCATTTCATTTCGATTTTCAAACATTATTTAGAACTGTAAATAATATTTTTTTAAAAAAGAGATAACAGTCTTTTTTACTCCATGTTCCAAAAACTTGAAACAAATAAACAATTTAGGATAATTTTTACACAAAACAGTTTTATTACACCAAATTATTATTTTATGAAGAAAATATTTGAATGACAGATTTGTGATCTAATTTCTACACAAAATAATCCTGCCATATAAAAAGCTCTTTCAGATTCCACTCTTGTTTAATAATTATTTAAGAATCCTCTACATTCTTTGAACATATCCCCCCTCCACTATATTTTAATGTTTATTTTTGTGTGGATGATATAGTCCGTTGAAAAATTGTAAGACAATTTTAATTTTGTAATTATGAAATAAATAAACGTTCCAAATATAATTTAAACGAATGAAATACGATATT
>BMAW01089220.1:60037-157375 GCA_019974015.1 Nephila pilipes
GATGTTTCAATAACTTCAGTGTTTTCTTGAATTTCAAAAATTTTGTTTTCGTATTTAAAACTCATCTAAATTGTGGAGTTTTTTTGCTGTAACGTTCCGAAACTTCACGGGTCGAAATGCTTTTTTCAGTTGATAGTCAAAAAATCTATCTGTCGCTCAATGCCGTAAAAATCCGTTTTCTTCCAGATTATTTTATTTCGTTTCAATCATCTTTTCTAATTATAACATTGTGAATGGGAATGTTAAAATGCTTCATTAACCTAGCTATTTCTCTTTCAGCTATATCAGTACTCTTATAAAATAAAAATTTTCTCACTTCCCCCTGAGATAACTTTTTACCTTGCGGTATCTTCAAATGAATTGTAGATAACACAATCAAAACCAGTACCTTTTCTTCTCAGGTTATGCGGTTATGAAATGGTAACGCATGAGCTTTATAACGATTCTAATATGACGTATAATATGTTAATTTTCTCAGGAGGTCTTTTAATTTCTTAAAAGACATCGTATTCAATTTTCAGAAAAGTAAGTTGATCTTAATAAAATTTAGATTAATTTTTTTAAGTTGCAATTAGTATAGAAAATAATTCTCAGTCCATTTCAAATACACATGCGCTTACAATTTGCATGTTATGTCTTCTTCAAAAATGCATAAGTTCGTTAGGGGTCTTATAATTTCTTAATGCACTGTATTAAATTATACTTTTGTTTTTAATTTGACCAATTAGTTAAGTTTTTCTTTCATGGATAACGTAATTTCAGAAGTCGAAGGAAAATGTATTATAGTTACACAGCGAATTAAAAAAGTTCCAGGACTGATCACATATAGACCACATGAGCCACAGAATATTCTTATATTTGGTAATAATCTTTTACATAATCTTCCCAACTGAATACGACACTTGGAACGAGTGTAAAGGTCCGAAAACATCTTCTAGAGCGCATCTACTCTAAGACTAGTAAGTTACGTTGTCATCGCCGTTTCAGTCTCCTTTGTGTACTCGTACCTTTGACCCTTCATTTTCAACTTCAACATGGAAAATAAAAAATAATCCGAAGGGTAGGAGGACATATCTAATGCGCATGGGGGTTGAGTTGGAGGCGGGTTAATTCTGGAACGATTTATCTAGCCTGATTTCTCGCCAAAATAAGCTACACAAGGATGGACTTGTGAGACGGATTATTGTGCATGAGACATTAATTTCCATTGTCCAACAAATTTGCCCTCACACGCCGCTTGTTACAATCCAGCAAAACCGATCTAAAACATTATTATATAATGCTCCAGTCAAAATGGAACCTTGACGATGAAATTCTGATGCACAAAATATTTTCAACATTTCAACTCGAACGATCTGATCTCTTATCATCTTCGGTCGAGTTTCTTTCAACTTTAAACCTCATCTTTGTACAAATAGCATTCTCTATTTCTCCACCATAGCAGGTACCATTCGCACTTTTTTATTAGCCGGTGTTCCGAAACTTTTTGAATGCATTAAGAATGTACATAATTTGATGAATTACTGGTAGAAAGAATGTAGATTTACCTGTAAAAATGTGAAGCTAAAATTCGCAATTTACTGGTTTATGTAATTGCAGTCCCTAATTTAGAAACGGGGAAATGTGAATCTTTTCAAATATCGCATTCAAATTTCCTGCCATTTTAATGACTGTTATGTTAAAAAGTGTGTATTTGCACTCTCTACTTATTCACATGAGAAAATATGTTTTTGAAAAGCCGCATTTTGTTGTGATTAAATAAATATATGGTTTTACGAGTTGAAAATGAAATTAAAAAGCTATTTCTGTTTTGACTGTTATTAATTCAAGTTATGAAACAACACAAAAGATTTATATTTTTTATATTTTATTTGTTTTAACAATTCATCTGCAATTATTAAACATAGCTTTAAAAAATGCATTTTTCTCCTTTTGTTGTTCCTCACTGAAGTCAAAATGACTTGGGCGAAAAATTTTAATCTACAACTGAAAGAAGACTTAAAATAGTGACAAAACACAAATTATTAAGAAAATGTTACCAACTATTGTGCTTTTACGTTATTGATTATTAGTTCAACTGATATTCTATTGTCAGAAGAAAAATTTAAGGTTGGTTAAAGAAATAAAATTTTATGAAATTACAAGCGAGTAAATATCTTTAACAATTCAAAATAATATGTTATATATATATTTTAGTTTTATATAAATATCAATATTTTGGAGAACTTTTTTTTAAATGTACAATTTCTTATAAGAAGTCAAAGTTTGATTTTTTAGAAGGTTTAGATGGAAATTTTATTTTATTTGTGATTTCTAAGCAAATGAACTTTTAAATAATATCAAATTTTTCTATATCTCTTTGGATTTTGATTATGGTACAAACAGAAGTCTTCAAAGAAAAATTTTACGTTGATTTATGTATAAAAAATTTGATTCTCTATTATTTTCGTTAAATTATTTAAAGAAAAATCAAAATATAATCATTATAATAACTTTAAAACGTCGTAAATTCCCATGAAAAAAATCATCGCGACTACTTTTAGAGCTAAAATTTCGTTATTTGTCTATATCATTTTTTTTTTTTTTTGAATTTTTTTCTCTGCTGATAAAATTAAAAAATGATGTTCTGCTCAGTATTAATTTAATAAAAAAGTATAATTTTTTTAAAAAGTTTATCCGATAAAATTTTTTTCTCATACGTGCATATGTATAATTCTGTACAGTTTAATTCACTTGAAGTTTTGTTCGAGAACTCGAAAGAACAGGAAAACCAAGGAACATGTTAAAGAACAGAGCAGGTAAGAACAGTTCATGTAAAAGATCATAAATTCCCTTTCTAACTTAATACAAAAAAAAATTATAGCCAACTTTGTAAAAAGTGGTTAAAGTGTCCCTGACTCCCCCAAATATATTTGAAAAAAATCTTTTTTGTGGTTACCTACCACAGAGATACAGGAAAATCAGAAATGCGGAAATTGTATATATATATATAATAGAACGACTACCAAGACAAAAAAAATTAAATATAGTAATTTTAATATCATTCTTGTTGTAGTGTCAAGGAGTACAGACCACAACCCTCGTATTCTCTTTAAAGCATATTATTCTACAACATACTTTTTTCACTTAAACCTCAAAAATAGTGGCAGAAATACTACGCTTGAAGAAATATTCGTCAGATTCTGGACATTTGAATCATTTTTAAGTAAAGGGTATTGTAAATTTCGTTGTAATTAGTTTTAAAAAATTAGATGAGATAAAGCTGGATTGTCTAGTTACAAATATACTTTTGAAATTTCTAGGCTCTATTACAAAAGCGTTGAGATAGTTTTTGAAACAAATTGGAGAGTTGTTTTCGTCTATTTTATATTAGAAACCATTTTCTTTTATATTGATTGGTCATATCCTTGTAAATTACGAAAAATGAATAAACTTTCAATATCAAAAATGGAGATGGGAAAAGAGGATCTTATTAAAATTCAGAAATCCAAAACATTTTTTCTTTAAAATTTGATATATTTTTGAATTTATTTTAAAAATATAATGTAAAGCAAAATCTACAGAGAATAATTCTTCAATGTCCATAAAAGTGAAAATGAAATTTTATTCTTGTGAAAAATATGTATTTAAAAAATAGTTGCTTTTTGCAGAAAATTATAAAGTATTATGAATAACTAAGAAAATTGTTTTTTATCATTTGTTAAATATTAAGAAAGTAATTATACCTTTAAAAATTAAAATTAATTAACCGAATAAAAAACGAAAGATTAATATGTGTATTAATCGATTTAAAAAATTAAAGGTTATGAGTACTTCGTTCTCTTAAAAATGAATTCGAATTCTGTTGAAAAAAAATGCTGCTGCATATATTCTTTCATATTATTATTTCAAATATTATAATTATATGCTTAATATTATTCCAAAAATATCCTTCTATGTTCTACTAATGTAGTCGGAATCACCACTGAAATCTGCTTAAGAGTATATATTCTCTTTAAGATTTTGCTACTTTAAAGTAGATGCAGTACACGCCAAGATTGGTAGAGCTGATCCATTATTTGTCATCCAGTAGATGTAGTGTACATTCAGACATAAAGAAAAAGAGGTATGCAAAAATTCAATCAAAAAATGCGCTAAGTTGACATGATCAAATAATGTTAATACACTGAAATAAGTTCTTTTTAAAACGTTTTTCTGAATTTCACTTGGTGTGTGTGAGTGTGTGTGTGTGTCATCAAATTTTCGATCGTTAATTTAACCAACTTCCCATCATCCCATCAAGCTAGAGCTTTGAAATTTTGGGAATCGTTCGTACTCGTCTTATAATGCTATATTTAGACGTTTGCGACAAATTTTAACTAATATTTCAATAATTTTAATAAGTCAAACTATTCATTCCTCTCGGCGCATTTAGGATTGAGGAAAAATTTTCTTTCCCCCTCTGGAAACACCGGGCACTCCCCACGCCGCATGAGGTATCGTAAACCTTTTGTATTCACAAAGGGGAGATACTATCTCCCCTTTACTATCTCCGAGATAGTAAGGGTTTTTGACTTTTAGTCAGTAATCATTCGCAAGAAAGAAAGTTTCCAATATTTGGCGCCATGTCTTATCACAATAATTTTTTTCTGAATTCTGGTTCCCATTTTTTTTTTAATAGAATGACTTACAAACTTTCAAATGCATGTTTTGATTTTATGAGTATTATGAATTTTTTAATACGCTCACAAATGTCTCTTTTTAAGTAAATTTTAAAGTTAAAAATAACTAACAGTTTTAACTAATATTTCAATAATTATCTTTAATAAACTTTGCCACCATATAAAAACGTTGTTTTTAAAAACGTTGGTTTTTATATCGATTTTTTTTTTTTTTTTAGATATAGCTACACTTACCATCGAAAAATTTAAATAGTGCCCTTAAATTCGTGAACGAGACGCAATTTTAACATACAACTTCAGTGTAAGAAAAAATATTTGGCAGCTAAGACTCCCAAAAAAATTATTTATGTTTCTGGACATGTGTTTATCACTATCGAAAAATACAAATCATCGCATCCTCAACAGAAGGCATTCATTTGTAAGCAGGAAATGCATATGATATTGCCGCACATTGCGCAAAACACTACACTTTAGAGCCCTTTCGTCATTCGTCACCAATGAACTAATGAACTGAACATGAGACGGAAACAAGTCTAGACTTACTTGTTTGCAAGTGAAAGAGCATATGTCACGTATCTAAGACTGACATAAAAAAATAAGCCGCCATACATTTAAATGTTTTTAGATATAATGTTCTGCAGAAACAGTTTTTAGGTGTTTATGCTAATGTTTGAATGTTAATGTACATACATTGGATTTAAATTTAAATAACAGGAGACCGGACATGTCACAAAAGACCTTTGATCCTGTTCTAAGAATTCATAACATATTTATACACTTAATAATGTAAAATAATATAATATTTATTGATTATATGCATATCATAAGAAATAAAAAATCCGGTAAAATCGAATTATAGGTTGAAGAATTAAGTAGAACACTTAAGTTGAAGGTATCTGTTTTTTTTTCGGAGGTGAAATCTAATTACAAAGTTTCCTTTCAATAAAAGCAAGCACAAATTAAAAACGCATGCAAAAAGATGAACAAATAATTCGAAATAAAAACCAACATTTTTATATGGTGGCTAAGTTGATTATTCGCAAGTAATTATAAAAAATCTCCTTATCATTTTCGTTCCTCAATGGGCCAAAAGATGCCCAGAAGAAGACTGGCAACAGTAAGGAGAGAGTGAGAAAACATCGTAGAGGAAGTAAGAAAGTTTAAACATTATTTTACTTATAATTTATTTCATATTTTTTTCAGGCCGAAGTAAGCAAGACAACAACAAAGCTTGCCATTTATTCGCCATGCCAGCCTTGATCCCGAAGGATTTATCGATCCTAGTGCTGCTGTAGCCATAAGTTTTTTTTTTATTGAAATATTAGTTAAAACTTGTCGCAAATGTTTCAGTATTGCATTGTTAGGCGAGTAAGAACAATTCTCAGAGTTTCAGAGCTCTAGCTTGATGGGAAGTTGGTTAAATTACCGATCGAAATTTAATGACACACTGATACACACACAGACAGACACACACCAAGTGAAATACATAAAAACTTTAAAATTAACTAAAATTAATTAATTCATCCGGTAAATTAAATGATCGGAATGCTGTTTAGCCCAAGCACCCTTGGCGACAGGAATTATTTGGCGGTATTTTGCCAAATGTGGCTACCCTGGTTCGCTTCGCGAACTTAACGTTCAGCTAAAAAAAATCGCTAAGTTTGGCAATTCTTGAAATCACACCAAGTGGTTAGGCTAACTGCCTTATTGAGAAAAAAAAATAATTAAAATATTAGTTAAAACTTGTCGCAAATGTCTAAATATTGCATTGTTAGGTGAGTAAGAACGATTCCCAAAGTTTCAGAGCTCTAGCTTGATGGGAAGTTGGTTAAATTAACGATCGAAAATTTGATGACACACTGATACACACACAGACAGACAAACACACACCGAGTGAAATACATAAAAACGTTGTAAAATAGTCAAATACAGATAAATTTTTAAAAAAAAAATGTGCAGGTATCATTATTCATATCTGCTTTTACCAGTAATGAGGTTAATTTTTAAAAGCATTCCAAAAATGAGAATTTTCACTCGAAAATCTTATTTTTTTGAAATAAAAAAATAGGTCTATTCACAGACATTTATTGTTGGTTGGATGGATGGAATTTCTGGCACTGAATCCTCAAGGGATATAATATACCAATACAAGGTCAGACATTTATGGAGTCTATGTTTCAATAAGACTTGGAAGGTTTAAAGGATATCTTTTTTTTTTTTTTATAATAGTTGGCTTTGCTATGGCAAATTGGTGTTATCCTTACATGAGTAGAAGAATAAGAGACATTCGAGTTATACAAGGGATATAATGCATAATCGAGACAGACCTGATTAAGTTGCGCTAAACATTTGTTTAAAATACAACACGTTTCTTTCAAACACACAAAGATAAAAGGATAGGTGAAAAAAGAACAAGACGGTGAAAAAGAATGTAAAATGATATGATTAAAATCTTAAATAGGGGATAAAAAGTAAACTTTATAAGAAAAAGCAAATTTCCGGGAAATTTTCCGCCCAATCACCAGACAAGTTTAAAACAGATTAATTAAAAAAAAAAAAAAGATGATACGATATTTGTGAACAGTTAATTAAAATAGGATTAACGGTGTATTGGACATGACAGAGGGATATTCAGGACCACCCTCATCAAACATTGTATGCTATTGTCCATTAAACTGAACCAAAACACAAATTTGACACTGATTCATGGGTTAACTTTGGTTGTTGATCCATCAAGTTGTCGTCATCATTATCCAGTAACGATATCCGAGTTCATCACTTTGCGCTGGAAACCAAGCAACAATCAAGACAATTGATGCTTCCGATGAATCTACTCCAAGAATCTTATCGGTCGCAAAAGTTATGACGATGATTTTTTTCGCACCCCAACGGTATCATACTCATGGACTTCTTAGAAAAAAGGAAAACGATCAAAACAATACTATGAGATGTGAACCAATTCCCATTATCCAACACTAATACGAGTTTTTTTTTTTTTTTTTTTTTGTCCATCCTCATAAGCATTTTTTTGAAAAAATTGTGACGAAGATGCAGACTCATTTCTTCGAGTAGTATGCTGTTTCATTGATCCTCCTCATATAGTTTGAACTTAGGGAGGGAATTTTTTTTAATGAAGCCGAATTCAGAAATAGTTAAACATGTTTGAACATGAATATAACTTTCTAAGAATCTTACAAATATAATCTTGTTCATTAATTTCAAAAGTCTAATTCCAGTTAACGTCAGAAGTTTGGATCACTAGGAGAAATTTATGTAAACTAAATTACTAGAGTAGAAGATAAAGCAAAATGTAGCGTGAATCTAAGAACCACAATGGATTAAAGAAGACGGTACCAGCCACTGGTAAGAGTTGAAATGATTTAGGGAACGTTTTTGGTCCAAGACTAATTTGAAAAGTGTGGAGAACCAATTGCCGTTTTCCTGGGAAAAACTCGCCAGAACGAGGTGAAAATACTTGCTCGATGCTAAAAATAATCAAATACATATTTCAACAAATTGTAATAAATATCTCTTAATCAAAATTTGTCTTATTAACAGAAGGTATTGGTACATTATAGCTTTACAATGAGAATGAGTCGCAGCATTCACAATGCAGGTATGTCCCTGCTCGATTAAAAGTTTAGACAAGTGATGGCAATATTAAGATTCACGCAGACATGCCACCCCTAATTTTTAAACGTAAATCTTCCTATTCTTCTTTTTATAGCTAGATTATCACTTTTAACTGTAGGGATTGATTGATTGACTGTTTATTAACGTCATATTTGGAAGCAACACGACGGCTATTGTCGATGGATCTTGAAATTTTGAGCATCAGTCAAGTGAAGAAGAAGACAGCACCAAAACTGACAACTCTCACTCAAAACTATCCCACTTCGCTAATGGAAGGACTTGGGATCTCGACCAGATTTAGCATCCATCAACCCCGATACATATTGGGTCTTTTGAGGCATCAGGGCTCGAATCCACGACCCAACGGAAGCAACTTTGACATCGAGTTCGAGACCAAGACCACTAGGCTACCGAAGCCATTTAATTGTATGAAATAAAATGTATTCGAAAAAGCGGGAAAAAAAATGGAATACCTCTGCATAATTGCCTTATTTTCCGACTCGGAAGAAGTATTTATTAAAGATCTGAAAACTCACAACTGCACCATTGATTTTAAGAATAGGAGTCAGTGTATTTTTATGTGTACATACATACATTTTTATATACACATACACATGTAATGATTTAACTTAAATTTGTTACAATTTCACTAAAAAATTATCACTTTAATTTCCTAATTTTTTTCATTCTCTGACGCAAAAGCAAAGAATTCATTCTTATTTTCTGATACAATTTATGCGATCACGTGCTCATAAAAACCTGTTGAGCTTGTGGTTTTTATGATTGAAGACCTGTAGGGATAATCCCTACAAGGCTGTTGGAGGTCGTTTAAATCCTCCAGAATCCCTTCATCTTATACCATGTGATCTGATGCGTATAAGGGGGAAATTCCTTCTTTGAAAACGAAAGTAAGGAAAAAATTATCTCTCATCTAATCTCTTCTGCGCTTTTGTACCGGACATCAAAAGGCGGAGTCGTATCTCCAGCAAAATGATTATTCTCTCTCAACTAAAATAGAATTAAGCATAATGAAATTTGAACTTCGCCTAGACTTCACATAAAGACAAAACAGATACGAAAGATTTACTGAAATGTAAATTGTTTTGAAAATCAAATAATTGTTATTTGCGAAAATATAAACAAAAATATGATAAAGTAAATAATAACACTCTCAGATAAAGATTATAAAGATTGAGAAAGTTTGTTCACATATATAGGTTTGCAAATTTTAATGCATTATTTTGCAACAATTTTTAACTTCTTTTATCGGCATTTTATCTGAAATTTAGAAAATTAGCTTCTTCAGCGATTATTTTTCGAAGATATCCATTGTTTACAAGTCGATAATTTTATTCATTCCAGTCCATTTGCTTGCGAAATAACAAACGAGTTGCGAGATAAGTCTAGAAAATATTTTATGTGTTTTGAAAATCAAACTTTCAATTAAATGCTTCGATCGAATGATCAATATTTTCAACAGTCTAAGTAAATATAGAAATTCGCTTGTAATCAAGGAATTTGTCATAAAAGTTACCAAACGTACGATTTTTTAGCGTTGTGTAACAATACATGACGCCAACAATCTGAAACTCATATCTAGCGCAGTTTAAATGGAGAAAGAACTTGGTGGAGATCTGGGCACATTCTTTCCACCCATTATTTGTGTGGAATGCTAATCGAAGAGTAAATCAGCTGACTTTCACAAATTTTGTTTCAACATTTTGTGTTTCGAGATCCTGTCTTAGAGAGGGATCTCCGATTTGCAAGCGATAGCTAAAATATTTTTGAAACTTAGAACGATAAGAAACTGCTTTTTCTAGTTAGTGGTTGAAGTCTTTCACGGTCTGCAACATTATCATTCATCTGGATTTCTGATTTTCCTTTCAACCAATTTGCTTCAAAAACATTCATTACTCTTTTATGTTTTTTTTTTTTTTTTCATTGGCATTTTGAGGATTTTCGTTTCGTTTTCTGTTAAACTTTACCAAGTCATATATTTCTCTTTTCATGATATTACAGAAAGAAAAAAAAATTGAGTTTTTCGGCCTATTTTATTCGTTTTTTGACACGAATATTAAGCATCATCTCTTGAATAAAAGTCTATGTTTCTCTTGCGGGTTCACGTGCAAATTTTAGAGGATTCTTGATCTTGAATGATGAAAAATAAGTTCATTATTTTTACTTTCTAAGAAGACTATAAATGTACATAATAAATTACATTAATATAAATTGTATATAATCAATACAATACCAGATCTAGGTCTGTTTTACTTATTGATCTTTTTCCCGACACTAGGTCCTCTGAATACTCCCAAAGACGTCTTGTATTTTTGAGCCATGGTTAGATGGTGAGGTTGACACACTTGAACTGACATCCCACTTTCCGTATCTACTCCACGTGAACATAAGGATCCCCACGTGGATCGACCCACGTCTCAGCCAAATTATCACCAGCCACCGAACTTGATATCAATACCATTTGGCTACAGCGGCTACTGATATTCAAGGTGAACAAAATTTTCACGAGCTTACCTTCTTTTTGAGACCCGTGTGGTGACCGGGAAGGACAGAATAGTCCCACTGTAGCTCATGCATGTCACAAAAGGCGACTAAAATGGGTACCCAGCGTCTGGGGGTATAGCAGGGCTCCCTGCCCCTGGGGATTATATCAGAGGACCTCAGGGACTTGCCTTCGTTAGGTAAGTACGGGCATCATGACTCCGAGGCACCCGAGTGATCTTTTTCTTTCCCATGGGGTTTACTGCCATCGGTAAACACGGGTGACGCACCCCCGGGTTATCCTAGCGATCCATCTCTATTTTCGACCCTCCTTCTTGTCAACAAATTTGTTTTTTCTTCTATTTCTTCTCGTCTAGACCACAATTAAATCTTATTTGGCGCAGCATAGCCATATCTGGCTTTTGCACCAAAAAGCTTTACTTTCTTTTTGAAATCATGGGTATTATAACCCTGAAGATTCCTATTGATCTTTTTGCTTCCCATGGGGTGTACTGTCTGTGGTAAACCACGGGGGGACGCGCCTCCACAATAGCCAGCGATCCTTTTCTATTTTCGACCCTCCTTCTAGTCAACCATTTTTCCCCCTTTTTCCTACTTTTTCAAAAGATCTAGATCAGTTACTCTTTGTTTAGCGCAGCACACTTATCTGACTTTAGCGCCATTAAATTCCACCATCACTCACTCACCCAGTGAGCAACAAGTTTATTTTGAATTGTGAGTTCGAATTCTGAGTCTAATAAAGATTCTTTTGGTAAAATAATGTTGGCCGTAGTATATTTGAGCATCGAATTCCTTGTCCTTGGTAGCCTAGTGGTCGTAATCACGAACTCGCCGCTGGCGTTGTTTTCGTCATATCGCAGATTCGAGTCCTGATGCCACAAAAGATAAAATTGGGCTGATACACATTAAATCTAGTTCCCGATATAGAATGTTCTAGGACCCAAGTCGTCCCGTTTGCATGGTGTGGAAGTTTGAAGAGGGATGTGCCAACGCAAGAGTCGTTCTCGTCACTTGACTGAGATTCAAAATTACGAGGTCCATCACCAATAGTGCAACATTAACAAAAAATCACAGTCATCGAATTCCTTTCATGGTATGATTTCGAAGTTAGAAGAGAGGGGGTAGAGTCTATAGCGGGAGTGTGAGATTCAACTCAGATATTGTTACTCGAATTACTATGGCTCAAAATTGCGAGGTAAGTATCCAATAGACCACATGTAGTATCTATGGTGCGACGGGAATTCAAACCAACCTACCTACTTCTCTTCACAAAAGATATAAATTGTCTGAAAGAGGGATATAAAGCTTTTATTGGAGTTCATTTAATTTCATTCTTTTCAAAATACGAATTCGAAATAAAGATTCAAAATTTGTGTAAGTAAATATGGATGCGGATTTCGCTTAAACTTTTGATTAATTCTAAAATTATGAGAAAATGGAACAAATTTTTATTACCAGATTTATAATTTCAAAAATTGCATAACAAATAATAATATATTCAATTAGATTATTTTATCTGAAGGCGATGTTTTCACAGATACATTTTAACAACCTTTTAGAAATTTATGTAATCAATTTTTGCAAAATATTACTTTAAAAATTGTTACACACAGATAAATATTTTAAAGAAATTATAAAGAGAATATAACTTTTTTCAATCATAATAAAGTAAATGATAATATTATGAGGGGCAATATTAGGCTTGGGATTAGACTCCTTGGAAACTCCTTTTTGAAAATAAACCATACGAGTTTAAATAAACAATTAAGGACAAGTACACTGCTGGCTATTAAAATTGCAACACCATGAAGAAATACAAAATGCAAATACAAAAAAGATACTTATTGCACGCAAACAGTGTGGTGCGAAAACAAAATGATTAAATTTGCAAGCAGTTTGGAGGTTTACGGGGGTGCGAAATTAGTAAAAACAACTGCCACCCCTAGCAGCTAAAACGGCCCTTACCCGGTTAGGCATGGAATCGAATTAGACTATAATAGAATAGGGCAACTCATTCCATTCGATTTCAAATCATGGCACACTTCATTAACCGTATTAGCTGGAGAGGGATGGAGGGTCAGTCCCTTAGCAACCCATGACCAGATGTTTTCAATTGGTGACAGATCTGGAGGCCGTGAAGTCCAGAGAAGCAATCAAATACTCTGTGTACCGAAGAAGATCAGAACATGACGTGAAACATGTGGTCTTGCATTATCTTGTTGGAAGATGGCGTTTGGCAGGCCTCGAAGATAGGGCACAACCACTGGACATAAGATCTCAGAAGTTTGTTAGTTTAGTTTAGTTTTTATTAACGTCGCACTAGAAGCAACACGAGGGCTATTGGCGACAGACTTCGTAATTTTTAACCCCGGGGAAGGGACGGGGGCGCCCCCCGATTTGCCCCCCCCCCCTCCTGTAAGATCTCAGAAATGAACCGATTTGCGTTCAAATTAATCATCGATCCAAACTAGAGATGTGCGAGTCGTGTAGAATTTGCCTTATTTTAGTGTATTATTTTAATTAGTTCATTACAGGTGAAAGCAGACAGATAACACAAACGCACACGCATACTTTCTTTCATATACTTTGCGAAATAAATTGCAAGTAGCTACGTCAAAAGTCAAAAGCTGTAATTTATGTATTTTTTTTTTTTATCAGTACTGCTCGATGAGCTCAAAATGATAAACAGAAAATTTCGCCTTAATCGTTTAAAAGCTTTCAGTGTTATCTTTTTTTGTATATTAAATGCATATTTCTGGATCTTTTTTAGATTAAAGTCAAATTCTTACAATCGTTACATCTATATTCTTTTCTAACAGATATCTTCATTTTATTTTTGTAATCGGCCGTGCTCTTTTACTTTTTTTTTTTCAACAATTCTTTCGTCCGACTACTCCATACCGACATGCTAATCTAAACGACCACTGAGTCGAGATATCTGATGTATACAGCTAAGTTCAACAACAATAAAAAAGAACTAATGTTTCTAGGCGCGGCGGGAGGATTATACCTTCACTTCAGTTCCTCACGGAGCGAAAGCCAGACAATCTTAAGTAACCCGCGGCGGGCATCGTATTTGCATTTTTATGATTCATTAAAAAGATATTTCGTGAAGAAATTTTGCGTTAGCGACGCTCCAGAGAAGTCTTGAGAACTTTGCTCTCTCATATTCGATAAAAATTTTAAAGAATGTTATTAAATGGATAGTATAAAGTACTTTATCTCCATCAGTTGCTTAGTTTCTTATTTTTTTTATTACTGTTATTTCAAAGGTTATTTAAAATTTTGTTTGTATTAAAACTTCTTTTTTCATTTTTTTTTTTTTTACTTCTGAAAATATTTTAATATTTTTCATTGATTATGAATATAAAGGATGAAAATTGTAAAAATTCGGTTTTATTCTTGCTAATCACTGGATGTTATGGATAATTAATAATTGAATGAAGAATTATATTTCTGTATGTGTGTCGATGGTAATGGACACTATGTCCGTTTGTGAAATTTTACAGGAGAGCAGCTGAAAGTTTTTGTGTGTGTATTATATGTATTTCTTTATTTAGAACTGGCTTATTAATGAATATTTTTCAAGAAACCCACATACATTTATTTTTTGGACTACTGATGTTTAAATTATAATACCTTTTTAAAAAGCTTTATTACTTTTTAAAACTTAACTTATTACTATTATAAAAAATAATCATAATGCCCTTTTTATTTGGCATACAGATTTATGAAACTTAATTATATTCAATGGTTATTTTAGACCGTTTCTTAAAACTGGTAGATTATTTTATTGGTCATTGAGATTGTTTTAAATTTGTTTATGAAAAAAAAAACCTCTTGTTTTCGTAATTTTTTTTTATATTTGAAAATGTTTTTCGAGATTATGAATATAAGAATCGAAAATAGAAAATTTCGGTTTCCCTCTCGCTGATCACATATACTTGTGTGAGTCTTAAATAGAATTGATAATTTAATACAGAAGTATTCGTATCAATTAATAAAATTTGGTTATTCATGCAACGTTTATTTATTATCGATTTTCTTAAATCCGGAAGATATTTTGTTTATCTTTTCATTTTTTGCCATTTGAAGCCAAACTTTACTGTGGGATCATTAATGTTTTTATTATTTGCCCAATATTTTTTTTATATATCTGAGCCTTTATCTCTGAACTTTTTATGAGTATTCTCTGTCCTCTTTAGATACACCTGAAGTTCTTATCATTCAATACTTCTAAAGTAATACAGTTTTATACTTTATTTGACAGCATTTTTAAGTCATTTTTCCAATTTTTTTCGATACTTATCACGCGTTTTTAATGTAAGGCTCACCAAAGAGAATCATCACCTATTTTTTTACTACAATAGAATATCACATTATAGTGATGCCTTCACTTACTTAATCCCTCTATTATGAAATTTTCAAACGGTCTTTGAGACTTATTATCAATTGATGCGTCAAAATATTTACAATTTAATATCAATTAAAGTACTTTAAACTCAGATAATGAAGTTAACTCTTATTTTTTATTACATTGTTTTGTAAGAATGATTTTATTATGTTCTTTGTCGATTCTACTTCCTCCAGCTAACTTCCCTTTATTTCCTTAGGTTGTTTAGGCAAACATGGAACAAGTGAACTAAATTTTCTATTGTTAACTGCTTTCTAGAAAGCTCAGCCAAGAGAATTGATATTCTGAATTACAAAACTTTTTAAACAGGATCGTCATCAACCATCGTTGTAGCTGTAAGCTGATTAGGATGATTTTAGATTATACAATAATGCTTCGCTTCGCGAATTTATTATTGCACCTCGTCTAATCTTATATATTGTGAATAATTTCTTAATTATTCTTCTTACATCTAGGTTCGGGGCCCAAAGTCCTCCCGTTGGCGTGGTGTGGATGTTAGGAGAGGGGGGTGCCAGCTCAGGTGTCGTCCTCGTCACTTGACCGTGGTTCAAAATTACGAGGTCCGTCGCCAATAGCCCTCGTGTTGCTTCTAGTGCGACGTTAATAAAAACTAAACTAAACTAAATTTCTTACATCTAGCTGAATTTGTTTATTATTTCACTTTTATCTATTTGAGATTATTACGGATTAGTTTAATTAAATAGAAAGTTGCTTTAGTTATGGCTTTTGTGACTTTGGTTTTACTACGGCGGTTTGGTTTTGGTTTCTCTAGAGCTTCATTAGTTACATATTATAAGTCAAGCTTCAGTCTTATTCATAAAAATATTATTGTAATAAGATTGTACACTTTCAATGTTATTTAAAATGCTCAATATCAAAAAGAAAAAAAAATGGTCCGTTCTAAGGGTGAAAAATTGAAGCAAAAGGTAAGATGTAATGCGCATCAGCCCCTGCTATGTGGTGGGTCTTTTGTGTGGCATTCAGGCTCGAACCCACTACTCGACGAAAACCGCCAGCTGCGAGTCCACGACCATAACACTAGGCTACTGTGGCCTCTTTCTTTCACAAGGCGAGGTTCTTGTATTAAACATCGTAGTAAAGCAATCCCTGAGGTTACTTATAAGGAAATGATCGTGCAAACCGTTTCAAACTATTCGATATGAAAAGCGTTTTCTTTCCGTCGACATTCAAAATCTTTCGATACATTTTCAAGACGATTCAAAGCCGTCAATCTTTTCTTTCTGGGAAATCAAGAAGAAAAATAATTAATTTATTTAAACGCAAATTTGATTACAAACGTAAGCACTCACGGTCTCAGTTTATAGCAAATGCGGTGAATGTCATTAAATACCTTCAATTGCTTAAAAACCTTTCAGGTGCAAAAACAGGAGTGAGTGAGTGAATGTAAAGGTTATTGGCGCAAGAGCCAGATGTGGCTATGCTGCGCCAAACAAGATTTAACCGTTGCCTATACGTGAAAAAATTGGAAAAAAAGACAATAAGAAGGAGGGTAGAAAACAGAGAAGGATCGCCAAGCATCCTGGGGGGGGGGGGCGTCACCCGTGTTTACGAAAGACAGTAAATTCCATGGGAAAGAAAAAGATCACTAGGGTGCCTCGGGGTCATGATGCCCATATTACCTGAAGAAGGCAAGTCCCTGAGGTCCCCTGATATAATCCCCAAGGGCAAGGTGCCCGCCTATACCCTTCCAGAGCTGGATACCCATTTTAGTCGCCTCTTATGACATGCATGAACTACAGTGGTACTATTCTGTCATTCCCGGTCACCGCATGGGTCACAAAAATAGGAACCGGAGAGGCTAAGGGGTCTGTTATACCGTGTTGAAAATAATCTGACATCACTTGTTAATAAAATTTTAAATTATTTTTAGGTTGAAAAATTCAGTAAAAATGGAAGAAAAAAAGATTCGTGCGAAAAGAAATTATGTTAACTATATATTTTAGAAAATACAATTTTTTGTTTCATGTAAGCATAATTGTATCGCAGTTATTCGACAATATTACAGTGAAACTTGGCCCTTTTTTTTTCATTCAGCTTCAAGGAAATAATAATTATTACTGTGAAATAATTTTTTTCTGAAAAAAAACGACAGAGTAACGTATTGATTAGATGTCTCAAGCGGATATTTGAATCCAACAGAAACGGGTAGTGTTAAACTTTCGATAAACTAGGTTTAAAAGGAAGCAAAATAAGAATGGAATTAAGTTTAATTAAAAATAATTTTAGCTCCCAAAATAAATAAAAAAAATAGTAGTTTTTTTCCCTTCAAATATACTCTATGTCAATTACTTGACTTCCCCCTCCCCTTCAAAACGCGAAAGAGGAAAAGAAGATAAATTTATTTCCTAGCCAACGACTTTTTCCTCACACATTTTTCAAGCTGCTAAAATTTCTCTCCAAAAAGAAATCGTTGTGAAACATTTCAAAGTTAATCTTTATCAACAACAGCCAGTCCTCAGTTGACAGTATGCGAATCACAGATGGTCAGTAAGATCTTGAACGTTGTTTGAAGTGTTTAGTTTTATGATGCTCTTTTTCTTGCTATTACCATTAGTTCAACTAATTTAATTAATGCAATTACACAAGTCACAACCTCAATAATTTTTTATAGTTAAAGGAGTGCATTTCGTATTAATAAAACGGAGTTATAATTATTGTTTTTTTTTAGATATTTCGCTTTTACGTAAGTAGTTGTTGTAATTGAAATTTGTGGCTTTAATAGTTTGCGGTTTGGATTGCAATACCCACATAAATTCGCAATTTATCGGTAAATTATGTACAACACTATTATACACTTTTCTTTTGCTTAACCCTAGAAAAAGAAAACTTAACTTATTAATAAAAACAAAACAAAAATGTGTGATATATATTGGCTTTACTAATTTCATTTTAACATTATTTCTAACGATTATTTCTATTAAGTTCTCGAAAAAGTAGAACTATTCAAAACGGATATTAAATTTTAAAAATTAATTAAACATTAGCGTAAAGTAAACGTACTTCCGAGATGCAGTTACTTGTCAAGAAAAGAAAATCACTACTTGCAATTTCTAAAGCTTTTTTATTTGCACAAGCAAAACATTCTAAAGTGCAAAAACATTGTCAATGTTAACAACAAAAAGAATAAAAACAGACGCTTCTACCATAAGAATAAATTATAAAATTATATATTAAAATAAGAGCGAACGATAAATTATTAAAGTAGATAATAATATTATGCTCGGATATTATAATAAAAGACGATAAAATATTTAATTAAATATATCGCAACAATGTAAATATGCCTTAAGCAAACCAAATGTAATTACTAAAATTTCTATGCAAAATCTTGCAAATAACAGATTTGGCTACCCACGGTGCGCTTTTTTAATAATTATTACTCAATTAAATATAAAAATTAAAATAAACAATGAAATATCGAGAAATGGACAATAGTAAACTTTTCCGATATTAAAGTTAAGGAAACGATAAATTATTAAATTGAATATATTTAAGCTAAATGTAATTAAAATTGAAGCAAAGGATAAAAAATTGAAAAGTGATCTGGTACGCCAAAACGTCCTAACAAAACAATAGCCCCTTGGGTGGCTAATTACTATAATCATAATGTTTTATAGTCAATCGCTTAAACCTAACACTATATGTATCCTTTATTTTACACTCATGCATTTTTGTTGATGCCATTTTCCCAAAGCAGCATGTTGCCTCTTGCTAAACATATAACATAATAATCCGTGCCTCTGGCACACAAAAAAAATATTAATAAAATCGTTAAAAAAGAACTGGAGCGTTTTCGATTGGAAAATATATTCAAATAGCTTGAAACTCTTTAATAATTATTAAACCAGCAAGTGTGGAATTTGAAAAATAGTATATTTTATACATTTTTCTTACCTACTTATTTTTTAAAACATGTTGATAAACAAATTCCTGGTTTAATTATATATTTTATAATCGTTTCCATTGTGAAAAATTATTCATGTGTACTCGTAACGATTATATATTAAGTAATGTATTATTTAGGCTTAGAATAACAATTTATTTTTATAAACTTTTGTCGCAGCATACAAATTGTAAATAAATTTCCTTATTATTATAAATTTTAATTTATTTTCAAGGTTTAAGGAATTCTCAGAAATTTATCGGTATACCCATTTTGCTTGTAATTTTTACCTAATCCCATGTCATAGGAAAAGAAAAATCAGTCAATTGGCTGCCGCTCGTCTGTTAGGTCCGAGCGATGGGCAACTGATGCTCTAAAGAAAGAAATACATTTCTTTAAATCTCATTATTTTTTACTTTCTCGAGCGAATACTTTAATATGGCTATTCTTTCAACCGTTTCCCCCTTATCAACAGATTTTATTTTTTAGCTCTCTCGGCTGGTACGCTAACTTTCACGCTTAGTTGTCGAAGCGTTGCTAAGAAATGCGTTTCAGTTACAGTTCTGGCTGGTTGCCTGGAAAATTAAGGCGAATGCATCAAACGCACGCGTGTCTTCTTCGCTTTCAATGACGGATGGACGACTCCATTAATTTTTGATCTATCGTCTCTGCGATCTGTAGTGGCATCCTTAAACACTTTATTTCAAAGCATTCGGAATTTTAAACATAGCGGAGGAACGTTAAGAGTTAAACCAAAATCGTCTCTAAGACTCTCTGATCATGAGCCCATTTTCAGTCTTGAATTTCGTGCTTAATTGATTGTATATTAACGTAGCATTTAGAAACAACGCGAGGATTATTGGTGACGGATCTCGTAATTTTGGATCTCTATGATCATGATCGCGAACGTTATTTCCGTCGAGTCGTAGGTTCAAGTCTTGATGCCACTAAAAACCCACTATGGAGAGGGGTTGATGCACGTTAAATTCCCAGAGGCTCCAAGTCTTCCATTGGCCTGATGTAGAAGTTAGGACAGGGTTGTGCCAACTCAGGTGTCGGTCCTGGTTACTTGATCTAGGTTGAAAATTACGAAATTCATCGCCAATAGCACTCGTGTTGCTTCTAAATTAAAAATCAATCAATCAAAGGGAGGACTTGGAGCCTCGACAGATTCAACGCGCATTAGCTCTGTTACGCGACGGGTCTTTAATGGCATCAGGACTCGAATTCTCAACTCGGTGGAAACAACGCCAGCCCCTAGTTAATTCAGTGGTACTGTTTTAAATTACGAATTCAAAAACAGAATAGAAGCAGTATACGCCTGGGTTAGCGCGATTTTTATTTATTTTAATATTGGGGATAAGACACGGAATTTTCTCTGAAGAATTCTCAGGTATGCTAAGAGCCACCACAAAACTGTAAAAATTGCTCAATTTGGCCGAGGGGAAAGGCCCGAATTTGGCCATTGGCGTATACTGTATCTAAGCAGATAAAACATATGAGTTAAATACTTTTTTTTAAAAAAAATTATATGCATTTTTCAAATATTTTCTAAGCTTGTTTTTATTTTTGGAATATTTGCTGTAACTATACATGATTTTTTTTTTTTAAGATTCTGAAATGAAAGCTAAAACTTATTTCTTTTCTTTTTTTTTTTATAAATATATTTATTTTCTGAGGCAGATAAATATATTTATTTTTTCGCTTCCAAAGCTAAAATAGAATTTCAAACTCAAGAGTCTTTTATATTATTTAGTTTATACTGTTACAATAAGATGCTCCCCTTGATTATGCGGCTACAACATCCGAATAGTCACGATCACAAACTTTGTGCCCGCCAGTGTCAGTTTAAGCTATCGGTTGAAGTCCTAATTTTACCAACGACCCAACATATGGAAAAATATATGAGGAGTGATGCCGTGTACTTAATAGAGCTGAGTATCAAAATACTACAATGATGTGGAAGTTAGGAAAAGAATGTACCAGCTCTGAGGTCATTATCTCCAAAGAATATGACTTGAAATGATGAGATCTGTAGCCAGTAGTCTGTCTACGTGTTATTCTCGCGCCAATTTTAATAAAATCGAACTCCTATTGATAACATTTCGATATTTTCAAGATCACTTGTGCTTTTAGTTTTGATTTTCACTCTACAAGTCAGTTTTCAAACAATACTTATGATCAGAGATGCAAAAATTGCAGAATTATTTTTTATTAATGTATTTTTCTAAAATATTAAAAGAAAGATGCTAATTTATAATATCAAATAGTTTCAAAAGTTTGTTTTCGTAGTAAACTTCAAAATTTATTTTCGGAAATTTTACTATCGATTTATTGTTTTACTATCAATTTATTGAGGATCATTTTTAATATATTGCTTATGAAATAGAATTCAATGAAAAGCGAAACAACAAATGAGGCATTTAATAGCTTAAAATAAAAATGAAAGTTATCTACAATAAATATGCTCAGTTAAATTTGTTGAAAAATTTCGACTTGTATTAATTTGTAAGAAAATAAAATATTTCTTATCGTTTGCTAATCTTTTTTAATAACTGTTATAATTTTTTTTTATCTTCATGTTAAACATACTACATATTTTTGATTAAATGCTTTTTTTTTATAATTAAATAAGTTTTTCGCAAAATTGCGATTGCGTTTGTTATTTAGCAATATTTTGAAACACAAAACAGTAGCAGTGTCAAGCATAGGTTGTATAAAATCAGAATACAGGTTCTTCAGTTTAATTCGTAATGAAATGTTCTAATAAGCTGATTTTTTATAGTTTTATTTTTATTTGTGACACTCATTTTTTATTATCAAATGCTATTCGACTTTTAAAAATATTAAACTTACTTTTAAATGAGAAAATTTCAAAAATACTCATTTCGAATACTTGGCCTAGTAAAAATAATTTATCTTTTGATCACATGATAATACTTAATGGAAATGTTTATGTTTAGTGTATCTATGTCACTTTTTAGAAAGATTGAGATTGCATGTTTATATATTTTGTAAATTTCTTACATATAAAAGCTCTTGTTTAATAATTGTTCGAATCAAATTACATTTTATAAGATAAGACATACGTATAACTTTTTTTGTCCTTATTTTTTTGAAATCGAAAATCGAATGTATTTCTATTATTATTCGAAATTCTTTTAGAAAATACGTTGTTCTAAATATGTTATACAAACAAAAAAATTTTTTCGAGATGCGAACTATTTTTTGCGTGTGTTTTCATTTAGGAAATACAAAAATTAGCAGATTTTACGTTGAAATATTGAGTCTTTATTTACGTTGATGGCCAATTAAAGATTTTTCTTAGCTAAGTGAAACATAGTTTAGAAAATAGGGCTAATATTAGCTGAATATGTCATTAAAGAGAAAAGTTAAGTGTTTCATTTTTCAAAACAATTGGCGAAAATGCTTGTAAAAATAGATAAGGTGTTTTTTCACTCGCTGGAACTGCCACGTAAACAAATTACAATAAAAACCATTTGATATAAATGGCTTTTTATTTTTTTACACAACAATCACGAACACTTCACAGAAAAGGTTAGATGCAATTAACCGTCCGATTTCCATTTAAAATTCCATTGTAGTGTTGCAAGTTCATTGTGTATAATTTTCATTGTGTTGTTTTCTCAATGAGTAATCTAAATGCAAAACCTGTTCCATCAACAGGTATTACGAGGAGGACGAGATAAATGTTGATTATATTTAGTTAAGAAATATCTACGCCCTCTACGGATTGCGAATAAGACGGAGTTAATTGAGACTAAAATATGTTTTACTTATGACTGAATATTTTATTTATAATATGAATCAATCCAATAAAATTTTTACATTATACTTGTGTATAAAAATGTTTGCTTATAAAATGTTTGATTAAAAAATGTTTGCTTATACCATCTCTTGTGGATTCGACATATTAAAAAAAATCGAATAAAAACCAAGCACTTTTTATGTATCAATTGATACACAAGGTTATTCAAAATCATTCAACCGACTACAAAATTCTGTATTTTCATAACTAAACGACACAGAATGATTAGTAATATATAAATGCAAAGGGAAAATATAGAAATGTTTTATTTACAACTGTTCGATATAACTTCCTTTAGTTACACGTATAATGTCAATTCGAAGTATAAATTCCTGCCAAATACATTGTTAAGTGTTAGTGGTCATTGATTGTGTAGCAGCAAAAATTCGTTATTTAAGTTCACATAAATTTATGGGTGATGGTGGCGCTTAATCTTAATCCCCCCCCCTAAGGAAAATATCGCATAAGGACATATCAGCTTATTTGGCATGGGAATCGGATTTCCGGAGACTTAGGTGATCAATTGGGGAACATCAAGTTATGTGGTTCACTGTGACCGATCCGACTGCCAGGTATCTCCGTGAAAGCTTCTAAAACAGCTCTCATGAAATAGCTTCAAAAAAAAAAAAAAAACACGAGGGCTCCATCTATTTTTCACAAAAAAGACTTCCACAGAAATACATGAATGCAAAGGAGAACTGTAGAAGCTTTATGTTGTGAAAAATAGATGGCCTTAGAGAGTTTCTCGAGCTGTAAGGAAAACACTTGTGTTCAATGAAGATTATTTATTCATTTCGATGACAGGGAGAGACATTAAGTATACATATTTTGAAGGAGAAGGCAACAGACGTAAAACCATCGTCTCGAGTACAACACGAAAGCACAGAGGAGAAAATTTTTCTTTGCCTTCGTTTTTATACAAGACATTTCTACAGACCACGTGGTATAAGATGAAGGGATAATGAGGATTTCTATGACGTCTAAGTCTAGTAGGGATTATTTCTGATATACTGATGATTATGGAATAGTTGATTCAACAGATTTTATGAACTTGGGATCGCACAAATTAAAGGATAATTTGGAACTGGATTAGAAAATAGGAATGAACTCTTTACTTTAGAGTTAGAGAATTTGATAACTTAGGAAATTAAAATTATTTTTATATGAAATCATCACACACACACATATATATATATGTGTGTGTGTGTGTGTGTGTGTGTGTGTGTGTGTGTGTGTGTGGAACGGAAGGGGTGATGAGATTGTACATCCCGAATCTACACTAGTTTGCACTTACGCAAAAGACTGGTTTGTCTAGGGGAGTAATTCCATTACCAGATTCTATGATGACTTTGTAAGAATTCAATGATGAGGTTCAACTTGTTTTACTTCGTTTATTATTTGAAGAGATGAAGAGTGAAAATATGTACACGTTAATCTATATACAGGTTATCTCTATTAGGAGTAAACAGTTCTTCCGAGACAGGTAGATGGCGACCTAATTAATCTTATCCCATATCGGCAATGAGTGTTGAAATGCGTTCTGGCGTTCGGAGCTTACTTCCGACGCTGGTAATGCGGAGGAGAGAAGCGGAAAGTGGAGGAAAGAGAGCGAGAACGAAATGTCACTCAGTTTTGTTCAGGAATAGGTGGCACTGCACGAGCTATCACATGATGCTGATTCGTGGTGCCATCTATCGAGTAACTGGTTTTACAGTACATTAGAAAATAAAATTAATTCTTTGATAATTAGCTCGAAAATCCTAGATACACACACACACACACACACACACACATATATATATATATATATATATATATATATATATATATGATTCACTTCACTTCCGTCTTCCTCTAATTTACCTAATCACGTTTCATTTTTGCGGGTTAGAAATTGTAATTTCATGCAATTCAATTTATTAAAAAGTCTTCGAGATAATCACGAATAGCTCAATGTTACAATGTTAGAGTCCTGATTTCAATCAAAATCATCGTGCGTTATAATACACATTGCAGCACAACTGTTTCAAACTGTACTTCTAAATCTATGAGCGGGATACCGTTGAAGGTGCTAACTTCGTCATCTGTACTGAATTTCTAAATTAATAGCTTCGTGGCAATAGCCTCGTGTGTCTCTAAATGTAAACTCAAAAATATTTATTGTTAGGATTTCACGTGAAGATTTAAGCCTTTGATTTATTTAATACGTAACAAACTTTGTACTTTTACACAAAATAATCAGTGGAATCTGACCTTGAAATAGTGACCTTCCGAACCAATGTTCTGCTGCTAAAATTACAATGACCTCTAGAATTTTGTATAAAATAGCGATAAAAGTGCTTACTGTACAGTCAACAGCAATGTGAAAATAATACTATTTTTCACAAATATTTTTGCTTATATAAGTATATTTTTCAAAATATATTGTACATATCTCTCTCAGGGTTTTTTGTTATTTATTTTCTCAAAAAGAGTTAAAATAATTGAAGAATTTTTTTGTTCAAAGTAAAATAATAATTTACTTGTTCTTAGAGCTCATTCTTTTTTCGTGGCTTGTTTAAAAATAGAAAATGAGAAACGTGTTTTAAAAAGTTCCAGACGAATGAAGTTTTAAAAAGTACAAAGTAAGAGGCAATAAAAAAAAAGTAAAACGTTCTGAGAATTTTTAAAAAAAGCAATAACTTTGTTCCATTCTGTGTTTCAGATACACGTTTGCCCCCCCCCCCCCCAGTTTTTTTTTTGCCTTGCTTAATTTAAACTTCTCTATCTTATCCATAAAACTTTCTAAGAAACCACGGATCTGAGAGAACTTTAATCTTTCTTTCTTTTTATTCTAAAGATAACAGAATGAATTTGTTTTAGAGACAATTTCGCAAGAAAGTGCAATAAAAACTCCTGCGATGATAAAGGAAAATGAAAAATAAAATAGTTGCAATAGTTCGAAAAGTAATAGTACTTAAGATAACGAAAGAAGTAATCGTGAAGCCTAGAGAATTATTTTTCAATTTTATTATCTCATAATGGAATTTAAATTAATTTTTATGTGCAATAAATAAATAAATATAAAATCTCCTTAAAAATAATTAATATCTTCTTATTTCTTAATTGACTCAAATCTTTTGAGGAAGAAGTTAAGAGGAAGAATTTATTTCGACAGTTTAAAAAATAAACTGTGTCGTGTAGTACGGCGGATTCACATTAAATCTGTCGGGACTCCAAGTCCTCCAAGCAGCATGGTGTGGAAGTTTCGAGAGGGAAGATCCAGCTCAGATGTCCTCCGCGTCACTTGACCGAGGTTTGAAATTTCGAGGTCCATCCTCAATAGCTCTCGTGTTGTTTCGAAGTGCGATGTTATTAAACACTCACTGACATTTGGTATAATCACTTGTTTCTGTTTGGAAAAAATCGTAGTTAATTGAACCAAACTGGAATATCAAAAATTGGGATTAATTGGAGAATAGGAAAAAATAAAGTAAAATAAAACTTTCTTGAAAGAAATTATCTTCATATTGTATGAATCAAGAATGAATCATATTTACAAAAGATGAAGACGTCTACTTTGTGAACAAGAGAAGTGTACTTAAAGTTATTTTATTGCATTTTCCTTTTGACATTGTAGCATCATATGCCATTTGTCGCTGATGATAAAAGGTGGAACTAAGGTTTTGTTGAGTTTGCACAGAATGTTTTCAAAACCCTGCCCCCATCCCCCCCTTTCCTTTTGTTTGTTTATATAGCTGTTAGAAGATTTCAGGAAAGAAAATAATTTTTAAAATACGTGGGTGAAACAAATACGAGGGTCGTTCAATAAGACCTTAGAAAATCCAAGAGAAGGCGTTCGTATTATCGAAAATGGTTTGTTTTTAATTTGCATCATGACTCACAAGAAACTGTCTAAGTCTTAGTTGCTTATATTTGTGATCATGACACCTTTCGCACCTCATCATTGCTTAAATTCCTCATCGTAACTTTTCTACTGGAAGTAACCCAACGTTTCGACTTTTGCTTGATTTCCGGAGCATAATGAGGGATCCAGGTCTCAAAGACTGTAACAACTCGACGCGGCAGTAATCAAATTTTGATTTGGCTGAAAATGACTGCCAAATCAAAACTAACTTCTGAATCAATGTCAAATTTGTTTTAGCTCCGTTTGGATAGTTGCACCCAATGGTAACAACAATTTGCCTTAATAATGCCACCTGTCTTCAGTACGAGTACGTTTTGAATTACCCTCGTAACTGTTATTATGGAAATTTGCAGATCGCTTCTCAAATGCTTAAAAAGAATTGTTTCGAGCAGACTGATCAGGGAAATGCAGAGATCCGAGTTAAAGGGGTACAAATTAACGACGTTCTACTGTATTTTCGTCTGAACTGGAAGTCTCTAAACTACGACCCACGAGCACCGCCAATCCAGTTCATTTTGATTACGTTGTAAATCGTTTTAATCTATACAGAAATTCAGAATAAAATTCAAAATTTTAACTCCAAAATTAATGTCATGAGATTTTTCCTAGAAACTTATAATGAGTGATATAGATAAGTCACATAATAAAATTAAACATTGTAATTATGGTAAATGAGATTTATGTAATTAGTTATAACTTTCCACTCACAATTGTGTTTGCAGTTGCGCAAAAAGTTTACTAGTGGAAGTAAGTTATCAGCAGAGACTTGAAAAATATGCTTATCAGATAAACTGGATCTGTAAATATTTTTTGAATGTTTCATTTTGGAGAATGTTTTTCATAAAGATAAGTAATTCCAAAAGCAGATAAAAAGAAACCCGAGCAAATTTAGGCAACTTATCAAAATGTATGATTGTGATTGTTGTTGTTTATGAACGTTGAACTAAGAAGCAACTGGAGGGATATTGGGGAAGGACTTCGTAATTTTGAGCCTCTGTCAAGTGACGAGGATATCACTTGAGTTGGTACCTCCCTCTACAAACTTCCTCACCATGCCTTGGGAGAACTTCGGACCTCTACAAGCTTTACCATACACCAGCCTCGGCTACATGGTGGATCTTAAGTAGCATCAGGGCTTGAACCCACGACTCGACGAAAACCGCCGGCCGCGAGTTCACGACCATGACCACCAGGACACCGTGACCACTCAAAATGTGAGTGGAAGTTCCAGTAATGAGGAATTAAAATATTTTTTTAAAAATGTATCACTACACAGTAAATCAATTATTGCCGTTTGAAGTAGCGGCCGCGGCAGCCTAGAGGTCATATGGTAGCGATCTCGAAGCCGGCGTTATTTCAGTCGAGTCGTGGGTTCGAGCCTGATACCACTAAAGATCCGCCGTGTGGACGCAATTTAAATCTATCGGGGTTCCAATGTATGCCATATAATACGTAATTATATATCTTACCATTGTTTTCATTGCGAGAGAGGCAACTACATTCTATTTTTAACTCGACACTCAAGGATTAATATTTCCCAATGTGAAAGGATATTTTCAAAAATGAAATATGTAAAATCGCAATACAGATCATTATTACTAACAAATGACCATTTGCAAACCTTACTAATAGGAAGTACTGATTTTAATCTCCAATATGATCAATTATTATCTCAAAAATTCAACGCATTAAGTACAAAATTTAATCAATTCTATAATACGAATATTAATATATACGAAATATTCGCATTTTTTTGTATCAGCATGTGCGTATGATTACTATCTAAGAATATCACTTCCTAATTTTAAAAAAAATGGAACATGTTTTTGTTAAAGTTGCCTTGAGAGTAGAATTGTCTTTGTAAATATCCTCGTGTTTCGCCCGCCAAGTCTAAAAATTTTTGCGATCTGGCCTTTTCCAAAAAAAGCTTGCCTACCCCTTTTTTAAAGGATACTATCAAATGACAGTATTGAGCCAATACCTAGTTTTGTGTTGTTCTAAAAGATTGAATTCGCTTAATATTTCGAAACAGGGCCTACAAACTCGAAGCATATTTTTTCCATCGAAAAAAATGCTCTCTTATTAATATCATATTCTGAATTCAATGTCGTATGGAAAGCATAGCATGTTCTAAAAACGTCTCCTTTTTGTTTGAATCAAACTGCCTTTTTTATTGCATACAATGTATTCTATATTTCTACACATGCATTGAAACACAAAATAGATTTTTTTTAACTTCAAGTGCTTAAGAAAAAATTTGCATATCAATTGGATGTTAGTAGATTTTAAAAAGCTGTTTGTGGGCTTGATACATTTCTGTGAAAGTAGTTAAGAAATGAATGTTAAGAATGTAATTGGGAATGAAGTGACTCACTGCAGTATAGTCCAGTGGTCGTGTTTTCTTATGCTAAGAAGTCCATAGTATGACATCTTTCGCTTTCTAAAAAATCATCGCCTTAACTTTTCCAGTCCATGATATCAATTCTGCTTTCTTAGGAGCAAATTTCTCGTAAGCAATCTATTGTTTTCATTATTGCCTCGCTTCCGATGTATAATGGTGAATCACCGATGGCTACAACTCAATATAAAATGACGAGGACAACTAATCGAAGCACTAATCAAAACTAATGAATCAGTGTCAAAATTGTTTTGGCGCCGTTTAACAGATAGCAACACACAATGATAACATCATCTTGTCTTAGCAACCCTTCTGTCTTCAAACACAAATACTTTTTTGAGCTACCCTCGTGTATGTTATAACCAAACGAAATATTAATATTGGAACATTTTCTCTCTTGTTCTTTAACACAATTTCATCAATCAACTTCTAAGCTTTCTCAGCTTATTGCCGCCGTCTCTTCTCTAGTAGACCTCCCAGAGCCATTCTTCCACCAAACCTTTTAAAATCAAATTTGGTCCATGACACCTCGTTTACTCCCTCTTAACAGGTTACTGAGAACTTATCGTTCCCAACTCACCCAAATTGTCGGGTTCACCCCGCAGAATCTTTTCCCCTCCAGGTAAATATCTCAGGATACCTTGAATAACCTTGAAGCTGTGACTGCGATCACCGGGGGGGGGGGGGTATGCTTGAGAAAGAGATGATTTGTAAAGGCAGCAGGGGGGAAAACTGTCCCCTTTGCTTGGAGTACAGGTGTACATATATAGGGCTTTTGTGGGGATCCTTGTACTCCGACAGCTTAGAGCTTTTGTGGTTGGTTTGCTAGGAACGCCTCTTGCCTAAGCTGGTGCCGAATCTTTAGAATCGATGGATAAGGAAAGGAATGTAGCGAGCTGGTCGGTATCTGGAATTGTAAAAGCGATTTTCAAATATTCATAACACTATCGCTTCCAGAAGGGAATATCTTATGGAATGTCCGTATCAGTCAGAGAAGGTCGAGAATTCTGCCTCCAATTTCGGTTAAAACCAACAACAAATTGAATCGGTTGGAAATGGAACCATTTTCAAATTATCTGATGAGAAGATCTTACATTAGATATGTTTTTGGAGTCTATGGGCAATGTCTTCATGGGCATAACTCAAAGAACATGTCTTCAGAAACGGACAATTCATTTACTTTAATTTGTTTGCATGTTTCAATGAAAAGTACAAGTGGAAGTCTTTGACTTCCTTTTCATGACGGCCGCGGTAACCTAGTAATCATGGCTTCGGACTCGTGGCCAGATGTTTTCGTTCAGTCGCGGGTTCGAGCCTTGGCCGCAAAAGACCCGCAAAAGAGGTTGATGCATGTTAAATCTGTCGGGGCCCAAAGTCCTCCTGTTAATGTGGTGTGGATGTTAGGACAGGGGGGTGCCAGCTCAGGAGTCGTCCTCGTCATTTGACCGTGGTTCAAAATTACGAAGTCCGTAGCCAATAGGACCCTATTAGTGTTGCTTCTATTGCGATGTTAATAAAAACTAAACTAAAAAAAATCATTTTCATGACAATATCAAAATTGTTTGTGTTACCATGAACAATTGTTTTTCTCCTAAACATCTAAAAGAGAAGCATGTTAAGAAGGGGGGGGGGGAAATGATACAAATGTATTTTCTCTAAATATTTACATGAATTTGTTCAGGCGTTTTATTTAGGCAACATTTACGCATTTTATTATGTACCCCTTCAAGAGAATTGACTCTCTATAATATAATTTGAATATGTTTCCCCCTTCGGTATTCAAATAACTCATTCTCCATTTTTTATTTACGCATTAGTTTATTCGTGATTATTTATTTTGATACCTAATGTAAACTTGGTTTTTAGACTACCCTTTTTATATACAAGCCTCCTTTTAAATATAAAAATTCTTTTTATCTCCCTTAACGGATAAGTATTTTCGAAATTTGTTGGTAATAGTTACCTAAAATGCATTTACCTCAAATATCAATTGTAAGCGCCATTAAAGAAGGGGGGGGATGTATGGAGGAATTTTGCGGTAATTTTACCTTATTTCCAATCATTGCTGCGATTCCTACTGACGGCAGTACAATAAATGTAAGCTAAGAAATACTTGATTCTTGATATAAATTTTAATTCATTCCGAAAGGGAAGGAGAAAGAAATACCTGCAAAAGAACTTTTGTTTTAAAAACAAAATTTTTATACAAATGTAACGTTACAGAAAATTGTTACATTTATCACCGGATTGATCTCCTCAAGTACTTATCGTACTTACCGTTATACTTATCAAGTCTATTCATTCTTTGATGAAAGACAGGCAAGTTTACAAACAGATGATGAACGCCATCATAAGAGATACAGTATACATAATGTAAGAAGATGAGCAATCCTGCTTCAAATTTATATGAAGGGATTTATTCAGATCACATGGTATAGGATGAAGGAATCTTTCAGGGACTTTGTCTGAAGCCGAACCATCTATTAAGGATTATCCCTTCAGGTTTGTAAGCCTGGGAAATGTTGATTCCGCATATATTACAAGAGCGTGATCATATAAATTAAAGGATAATTTGGAAATGTATCAGAAAATAAGAATGAACTTTTTACTAAAGAGTTATAGAATGGGAAAAATTAGAAGGTTATTTTTAGGCGATATCATTACACGCACGCACATATATATATATATATATATATATATATATCTGTGTGTGTGTGTGTATTAAAAAATGAATCAAACTATACAAACCTTTTTTCCCGATTAGAAAAAATGCTAGGATGTCAATATAAGTAATGTCAACTAGTTATAAATATATCTCATGTACCATACATGTAATATAAAATAAATACAATACAAATAAATTTCCAGTTATCCCTTTCATTCATGATATAGTTTTTCTCCAACATTCATTATGATATAAAAGACACAATATTAAACATATTCATCATAGGACAAAAGTTGTAATGATTCCTCTCAGAAATGAGTTATGTATTAAAATATTTTTCTTTCTGTTTTGCTTTCTGTTCGAATATATACTCTATTTTCTATCTTAAGGCGAAAAGAGTCTTCTATTCATAGTTTAATTTAATGCGCTTAGAAACTTAATAACCGCCTTTAAGATCCATCTACATCGCGCTGTGATGAATATCCGTCACTTCATCTTCAGTAATAAACTGATTAATAGAACAACAAATCCATCATCATGAAATGCTATGAGCTGCCAAGCCAAGCAAATGGGGGAAAAAAAGTGTTTAAAGATGTCATATCAGAGAGGAGTATGCCGCCATCTCAAAGGATCGTTCTAGGTGCGTAACGCCCCTTCTAAAATGATTCTCGCTTCAGCAGTTACTAGTTATTTTTTGAGTTGAGTTACAAAAATGAAAATAGTAAGTTTGTATGTTTCGATTTATATCATCTTAGATATTTTCTATGAAGCCGTTGGAGTCGATTTGTGATTATCTGGGCTTAGAAGGAACGCACCTGGAAAATTCTAAAAATAAATTTCCATAAAAAAGAATTTGAAAAAAAGTTTCAAAATATTCCTTGAAAAATATTTCAAATCTGCAGCTTATAAATGGTAATAAACAATTCTACGTTAAATATGATCATTCTCATAGAAAATTAATAAAGGTATTCTCACAGAAGTTCTTAAATGCAGAGATTTGCGTAAAAAAAAAAAAACCCGAAGTTGCTTCTAATTATGTTTTTATGAATCAATAAATATGTTTCAAAAAATTTAAAAGAAACCTAAAAATAATATTAAAAAAAATCTGTTAAAAAATAGTTTGAAAGATTAAACTTTTTAAAAAATGGCAATAAAAAAAAGAATTTTTTTTCTTCTTTCTTATCGTGGAAGTCATTAAAATTTCTGGACAAATTAGAAATGCTTATCATGCATCGGCTGAAGGATGACAGATCATCAAAATAAGAGATCTGGTGATCATTTCCGAAGCCTGAATCCATTGATGGGAAATAATGACAGAGGATGATTTTGTTGAGTATCCACTTTCCCGATCATTTTCGGAGCTTAAATATATTGATAATAAGTTTCACAATTAATAGATAATAAAATAATTATAATTACATATATGTTGAATTTTATTAATTAGTTTTATTCCACTAATTTCCGTAGCTTAATTATATGCTAAAGGCTTAGATTAAATTCATTAATTTAGATGTATTGTTGTGATACATGAACTTTCTAGAGTTATTATAATTTAATAATAATTGATTGCCATGTTAAATATTATTAAAATTAATATTATTATGGGCTATTTTATTATTACTATTTTCTAAAAAATTAATAATATAAATAACTATTAAAAGTAATGCAAATATATATTGGATGGTCTGGGAGGTTCGTGTCGATTTTCGATAGGTGGTGTAAGGATAGGTTTGAATATATAAGAATGATTGAAAACAAATGACATGCGAACATATTTTAGATGTTATTTCAAGCACGTTTGGAAAAACATTTGGTTACGATCAGTTAATTTTCGTCAGTTTATACGCCTTGAATATAGAAGCAAACAACGTGTTTAATGCCGGAAAGGCAAAAAAGCAACACGAGTGGCAAACAAAATTTGTGATGTTTATGAAGAAGGTGCTTTAACTGAAAGAACTGTGAGGAAGTCTTTTGCTAGGTTTAAAGCTGGGGATTTCAACCTTGAAGATCAAAAGAACTCGGGTGTGCCCTCCACCTTAAAAAAAGATCAGATTAAAACTTTGATCGAGAATAATATATGCCATGCGACTCGTAAATTAGTAGCAATATTACAAATATCAAAATCCACCAGCCACGAGCATTTTACGAAGCTTCCATTTGCGTCTCTCTGTATAAATGCAACCAGGAGACAGCATTTTTGAAGCAAGTAGTGACAGAGGCTTAAGATTTTGGAGAAAACTCAGTACACCACTTTTAGCCTCCTAAAAAGCCGGTCTTCATACGAAGAAGATCATGCTGTGTGTCTGGTAAGGTTGGAAAGGAATCCTGCAGTATGATCTTCATTTAAAAAATAAGGCGATAAAATCAGAAAAGTACTGCTCCCAATTAGACGAATTAAAGACAGCAATTGAACAAAAATGTTCAGAAATAGCGAATTGGAAAGGAATCTTGTTTTATTTGGACAATGCTCTGTTTCGTGTGTCTTTGACAACTCAACAAAAATGGTTAGAACTCGGTTGGGAAGTTCTACTTCATCCATCATATTCATCAGACCTCGCGCCCTCAGATTCCCACCTATTTCGACCATTACCAAATTCCCTTAATTAAAAAAAAAAATCAATTCAAATCTTTGATCGAGATAAAAATTCATGTAGAAAAATTTTTCGCCGAAAACCTGAGAAGTTCCGAAAGATGGAGAAAGGTTGGGAATAGAATGGTGTTTCGAAACTAATGGGCAACAATTTAAGGGGTGGTAGAAAGCACCTAAGCGAGCAATTCCTCCCAAACAATGTACAGACGGTGAGCAAGGGGTGAATCACTAGACGGTGCTGGGAAAGCATAACGCATATTTTTCTTACCCACCGTCCGTGACTTTCAGGGGGCCTGACCTTTTCCTAAATACTGTACGTCGCAATGCCTCTTGAAATCCACAGTAGAAAGGAACGATGTGGAAGAAAACTCACTCTTTATGCTTTCCATTACAGCAGCGTATAGCGATTCACCACTTGCTCTCCGCCTATGCATTGTATGGGGGAAATTGATCGTTTCAAGGATCGAACCCATGAATCGACGAAAAACACCGACTGCGAATCCGCGACCCTAACCACCAGGCTACAGCGGCCACTTTTTATAAATAATTGGGTGATTTTAACGTAGATGAGAACAAGTTATTAAAAAGGTAGATTTTCACTAAAATTCGCTTTAATGGAGACAAAACCATGTTCTATCGTTCTATCACGTTCTAGATAGCGAATCAGCAATGAACTCATCTCTTGTTTTACTTTGAAAAATAAGCTGTTATTGTGAAACCAAAAACTAGTGCAGGAGGCGAAGATGTTTAAGGTACGATATTCTATGGGAGGGGCTTTGCAACACATACCTTCTCATCACAAGTATCAAAATGAAATTTATCGTAAGAGTATTAAATTATATGGTAGAAAAAAATTAATAATTAAAAGTTAATGCGGAAAGAATTAAGGATCAGAACTTCATAATTTGTGTTGAGGAAGCAATGAGCGACGTCACTTGTTACTGGATAGAAAAAATCAGAGCTAGATATCTGATTGGCTGAGTGATTAAGAAACAAATACAGGGTTTCAATTAACGAGAAGAGCATAGGCTCCTTCCATGTCACGTTGCATCCAACTTTTCTACTCTCTTATTTTCAGTTGGTTTTGGTTTAATAGGTTGTCATATTTTATTGTTAGGCATGTTTTTCCCTAACTACTCACTCTGCTTCTAAATGCGAAGTTAAACAATCAGTCAAACCCCCTTACTAAAAAAAAAAAGACACAAGGCTATAAATAAAAAGTGCTATTTCGCATAACAGATAGATATCATCTTAATTATTAAATTTAACTGTTTATAATTGTTCATTACTTTAATTTATTTACTCCGTTTCTCAAAGTCAAAACCCTTCTCATAATGATTTGTCTATACCATTCACCAAGGTTTGAATCACAATTTTCCTTGTAGCAATAACAACTCAAAATCGCAATTTAGCGTGAAAATTGAATTAACTCCGGAAATACATGGCATTAAATTATAATTTGTCAATTTATTATTTCGACAGTCCTTAGTGGTTTAGAAGTTTTTCATCAAGGAATTATTTGATAGTTTGATTTTGTATTAACGCAGCACTTAGATATACGCGAGGATAATTGGATACGAATCTCGTAATTCAGAGCCTCTAACAAATGAGTAGGATGATACCTGAGCTGGAGTTCCCCTCGCCAAGCTCCCCCACCATGCTAATAGAAGAACTTGGAGCCTCGATAGATTTCACGAGCATCAGCCTCTCTAAACTGTAGGTCTTAAACCTTTTCGGGAAGAACGACCGTATACATATCACTCGCGATCGTCGATCACGGCCGAACTTACCAAATACGCATCCCCGGAGAATGAGCTCAGGGACCGAACGATGCGTTTTAGCATTCTAAAGTAGAACGTTTTTTAAATATCTCTAGATGGCGCCCTGTGACCATTACTTTTGAACTAAATAATAGTTTTAAGATCTTGACCTTCAGTTTGTTCACAGTCTGTCT
The DNA here is from genome assembly GCA_019974015.1 of Nephila pilipes. Taxonomy (NCBI): domain Eukaryota; kingdom Metazoa; phylum Arthropoda; class Arachnida; order Araneae; family Nephilidae; genus Nephila; species Nephila pilipes. The sequence continues at coordinate 96,513 of BMAW01089220.1, forward strand.
TAATTTAGTATTTTGCTCGCCAGCTGTTGTGGGGGAGAAGGCAAAGTGTAATGTAAACTAACTGAACTCGGCTCTTTAAACTTCCACGTGATGTACATTCATGTTTCTGGTTTTTTTCTGAATACTTTTCTTATTGGTTTTTGCAATGTATTTTTTTCTTTCTTTTTAGAGTTTTACCATCAGTACTGCTTCACTTTGCATTGCTTTTTGATGTTTTGTTTTCCTTTTTATTTCGGAAAACCTTGACTCCTGTTTTTAATGGTGGGTTTTTGATTTGGTTTTATTAACGTGTCACTAGAAGCAACACGAGGGCTATTGGTGACGGACCTCGTAATTTTGAATCTTGGTCAAGTGACAAGGACGACACCTGAGCTGGCACCCCTTCTCCTAACTTCCGCACCACGCCTTCGTTTTAATAGTTAGAAAGCGTTGTTTATCAGAAGAATATACTTACATGGACAACGAGCCAATTAATGATGATAGTGTGATTCAGTTTTTGAAAGGTTTGAAAGGAATATTTCTAGTGATTCTGATATGGACATTTTGTCAGAAACTGACAAAACAGGACTTTGCGTTTATCGACGCTTCGAGAATTAACACACTTGGTCTTCTCGTTAAGTTTTGTTATTTCTCGTAAATAGTCTTTATTGCGTATTCATTTATTAATTTTTATGATTGTTCATGTTTTAGCCAATAAAATTTCGGAATAATTTCATTAGCGTATCTGAAATTTATTTCTCTAAGTAAGTACTTCTTCATATACATTTTTCTGTAAATTAAAGGGAAAAGATTATTAAAAATGTTAATTTTAAAATATATATAACAGCTTAATTAATAATCTAAATTTTTTCAAAAATTATAACATTAGGGCGAAAACTTTCTTTTCTGTGATTTTTTTTCCAAAGTTAGGCTTAGCGACGCAAAACCCCCGGCTCCTACAACAGTTCCTTTCGAAGTGACTTTCTGTTACAACAACGCCAGAAGTTAAAATGCCTTTCTAACTAGCCAGAATGAAACGTCTTTTTCAGCCTGGTTGGTAAAGGCACAAGAAAAAGAAGTGATCAGTCAACATTCTTCGGACCCACTGGTCCAGGGTTGGAAACATCGCTGACATCCAAAGCCAACTGCTCTCTCCCCCTTCACGGGTCCAAAATCACCTGCCTCCGGGGACTCAGGACTTGAACACCAGATGGCAGCGGAGTCTATAACTATTGACTGGATATGCCACCGACGCAAAACACATGCCTGCGAATGTATAACTAAGACAACCGCACACAAATCTCGACTAGTGATATTCGGCTCTGGCGCTTATGTCGCCGAGACCCGCCACTCAACACGAGACAGCCAATGACTCGAATGGAAACTGTACTAAGCAAAACTCTCTTCAACAGGGAGGGGATGTATATCAATTGTAGAAATGGCTGAAAAAAACTGAACTTCTCAATAAATACCAATGCTTCTCTTCGTATCATCACGATGATACAGGAAGGAGAGTATGCAGCACGACCCTGTTCTACAACAACTCCTAAAGTTAAAATGCCTTACTTACTAGCCAGAATGAGACGTCTTTTTCAGCCTGGTACTCAAAGGCACAGCAAAAAACGACCAGACTCTGGATCTTGGGAAAACTTTTCTCTAGATCCACTGGACCAGGGTCCGAAACAGTCACTGGCTCCCAAGGTCACTAACTCTCTCCTCCTCCACGGGATAGGAAAACTACTTATGCAGAAATAGAATCAAAACTCGCACGTTCGACTCGACGGAAGCAACGTCGGTAGCGAACTCGCGATCATGATCACTTAACTTCCGCGACCTCTGCTCACCAGGGAAATAATTTTTGAAGAAAAGAAAATGAATCGTAAAAATATATTTAGAATTTATAAATATATCCATAATTTTTTTAAATTTTTATTACTTACTCGGCAGTGATCTGAATTTGATGAGCTGCTGATTGATCAGCAGCTCATCAAATTATTAAATTGATGAAAAAAATTCAGTATAAAAGATTTTCGAAACAAAACCCTTTACTAGTCGGGAAAAGAGGGAGACCAAAACTAAGGTGACTTGATTTTGTTGAATCGAATTTTAGTGATTGGGGAAAGGAACTGGTAGAATAAGGCAAAAGGCTCGCTATCTTGGATGAATCTTCAAAAGAAGGCCTTGGTCTACCCTGGGCTATTGAATTAAATATGACGATGCTTATTGATAAACCGCTGTAGTACTGTGTTTTGTTTTCTTTAAAATTATTATTCAACCATTCTGTGTCACATCTTTAAATGCCTTTTGCTCTTTTTGGCTCAATTTAGCTCAATTCTGTCCTCACAGTATGTAAGGAATTCTTGTAATTGCACAGTCTGATTCAGAATTACCATTTGCTTCTTTTTCGGAGAACAACCATAGATTTGAATGAAAAAGGGGGGGGGGAGGGATTCTACTAACTGAACGAAATAAATATAGCTTGAACGAACAAGGTAAAATAAGATATAAAGTTAGTAAACAAATGTATTTTTATATATTCTGGTAACATAAAAGAGTCTATTGTTCAATCGAACCGATTGTTATAAAAAAAAATATCTTTAATCGTTCAAAAATGCTGCAATCAAATTTTGAATCATGAATTATAATTCTTCTATCTAAAAATCAGATAGCTAGATTTTTTTTCTAATTTGCTGAAGTTGAACTCTGATACTTGAGTTCTTGTTATACAAGATAATCAATTACTCATCAATATCATAAAAATAATTAAAAAAGATGTATTTGGAATAATCCCAATTCCCCAGAAACAATTATTGTTTTTCCAGCCTGATTACCATAAAAGCCAATATTGGGATCAGTTACCGAGTCGCTGAAACTGAACGTTAATTCTAGTTCTTCTCTCTTTCAAATTTCCATCACTAAGTGAAACAAGTATAGATGCACCCTTTAACTAGCAGTTTTATAGAGGCACCTTTTTTATGAGATTCAGAATAACCTTTTTACAGATGACGTCAGGATATCCTGTGACTTTATTCCATTTTTTCTCCTTTTATTTTATATTTCGGGGGATAAACATAACACGGAGTTCCAATTAGCAGTATCCAAAAGACATTTGCAGTAGTTCCAATTTGTAGTTTCCAACTACGGATGAGAGATATTAAAAATATAAAAAAGAAATAAGTCCAATGTGCACTTAAAAACGAGAAAAAACGCATAGGTAGTGTAGTAATCTTTTAGGAAATCGAAACTAAAAGAAATAAACCAACAAAAGAGATGCGAGAGAGGAAATTTAATAAACCATCGAAAAATAAACAGATACCTGAATCAAAAAGAAGGTGTGAGAAAATGAAACATGTCGCTATCCTTGGAAGAAACGCGGCAACGAAGTAAAAGCTCAGAAGGAGGTAACAAAAATCCAAGGAACAGGGAGAATTTTAAAATGTTGAAAAGCCAAAGACAAAGAGTTTTTTAACGGTTGCGCACGGGCGTAAAATCGGATCACTATACAAGTAAAGAAAAGGCAAAGTAACGAAAATAAGATACAAAGAAAACAAAAAGAGCTTTAGAAAATCTGCGTTCTAAATATCTGAGGCAAGAAGTGGAGGTGATGAAGGGCCGCAAATCTCCTGTTCTCAAAGTGTAATTGGTGACTTTCGTCTATAAAGAGAGAAGATAAAAATCGGGCTAAGGGGAGAGATGAATAAAAGGTTGTCTTTCAGGCGTATCATTTGAAAGTTTGGGATTGAAAGAGAATCAATCGACCATACTAATACTTTTTTTTTTTGGATTTGAATGTTTGGATTAGATATAAATCACCATTTCTCGGAAAGAGTAATAAAGGGTTTTTTTTCTCCTTATATTAGGGACTTCCGTAATAATTATTAATAATGATGACGAAAGAGTATAAGCGTAACCTAAAAAATCTATATCTATGTTAAAATTAATACTATGGCTCAATTTATATCTATACTGTAACTTGCGTTTCACTTTACTCGCTATTTATTAACCATAAGCCCTAAATGCTGTGAATTAACGGGGTTCAACATCCAACCGTATCTTTGAAGATAATATCACGCGCGTTCACAAACAACATTTTTTTTTTTTTTTTTTTGCTCTGATTTACTACTATTAAACAATTTTTTTTTACTAATGTCAAGGAAACTAAATTTTGAATTGTGGCATTTAATTCTCTCAGAATCCTAGTTATTCATAAAAGACTAAGTAAAAAACTATTTTTAAGGCTTCCATCTACTGTGTGGCCATTTTGATTTCATTGATGTAATGTTAATCCTATGAAATGTCTATTTTTGCTCTCAAATCTTTTCTAATTTGATCTATTTGAATGCAATTAAGTGCATTCGAAAGAGCAAAAAATACTGAAGATTTTTGCGGAATCACTTTTTCCCTCCGATTTTTTTTACCCCTATTTTAATGATTCGTTTGTGAATTTTCCAGTCTTCAAAAAATATTCTAAAAAATTTTTCCGAATCGATGGAAGAAAGAAATTTTTCACAGAAGCTTTCATTATTTTTTGCTCTTTCAGATGCACTTTATTGCATTCAAATGGATAAAATAGTAAAGATTTGAGAACGAAAGTCGAAATTCCATAGGATAAACACTAAGCCGATGATATCAAAATGGTCGGTAGACGGGAGCCTTAAGAGATAATTTGATGTTCAGAAACAGTAGTTGGTTACGCTAACCTGACTGTCTCAAAATTTAATATCCAGATTCTTTCTGAAGTTACTGAGCCTAAAATTTTAATCACGAATTTTAATTCCTCAAAGAAAGCACATTGGCCATTACCAACTATATAGACGAAGATGTGTATTTAGAACAATTCCACATCCAGAGAGAATATAACTGCACCCTACACCAAGTTGATAATTCTGAAACTGGTTGAACTTATTTAATCTTGGAAAAATTCCTCCCCAAGCTGCTGAAGCTTATTTTTAATTACGAGTTCTAGTTCCTTAAAGTAGCCAGTCGTAAATGTAAAGACCGGTGAAAAAGGTGCCTTTAGAATAATCCCATCAACCAACCGTTTCATTTGAAGCGGACCACTACAGGATCAATTCATTCTCGAGTTGCTGGAGCCTGTAAATGCTTATTGTTGTTCACAATGTGGAATGGTTTAGTCATGGCATCATTAGCAATAATTACTGTTTATGGCTTCTGACCCGTAAGGGATGATGAAGATAATACAGTGCGACTCGCAAAAACACGTTCAAGGTCGGCTTTGTTTTGAGAGTCGTGTATTGTGTGATGGGATTGCGTGTACAATGTTTGGAATAGAGTTCGGTGCAGCAAATAGACACAAAATCGCCAAGCGTGACTTGCATAAACTTGTTGGATTTTTTAAATCATAATTTCCATAAGATTTTCTTTGTAAGTTGGCTTGAAAATTTTCTCATGCAAGAATTAATAAAAGCTTTTTCTAAGAAGATGATCAGTGTTAACGCGTAAAAGAGGGGAGGGATCCTAACGACGCGTTCTGAATGAATTCGAGTTTTACAAAAGAGATTCTTTACTTTTTAACAATGCATGTTTGACCAGATTAAGTACTCGTTGTTGCAAGGTAGATGAAGTTTTTTTTTTTCCCCTGAGTAAAAATTTATTTATAATTGGATCGGTCATTTTGAAAAGAGTAATCTCCACAATTACGAATTTAACCGAAAGAGCAAAAAACCATTTCTTTCCATAATATTTCTAAAAAATTTGGATCAGTTATTTTCTGTCATTGAAAGAGATTACATATGACGTAAATATGCCTATATAATAGTTTTTAGCTTTACAGGATGCCCAAGAAGAATACTTTTCCTATGCGGAAACCGTTTTCGAAATGAACTTGAATTTGTGAAAGATCAAATCTACTTTAATTTACAAAGGCGTGTTTCTAAGAAATGCACGATGATAACAAACAAATATTACTGCTAAACCTTACTAGATTTATGAATAATAAGCGAGATAAGTGAGAGAGGCACTTCGTCTGCTGTAGTTGAGGGCGATTAATTAATTATTTCATGTAATTCCCTGATAAAAATTGGTAGAGTTTCCTTATTGAGTACATTAAAGGGCCGTAAGTGATATTCAGTGCATTCAAAGTGGAAAAGATGAGAATTCCATTTTAGGAGATGACCCAGTTGAAAATGAACGGAAAATCTTTAACAGATGAAATATATCCCGTTTTCATACGGAATACACGAGTCAGTTCTAAAGGAATACGAAACTTCCAAAAGTGAATCTGTAAAAAAATTGGAGATGACCCCTTTTCAAAATGACTGATTTAATTAAATTATAAAAATCAGAGAAAATGTATTTTTTTTTTATCAAATCTCTATCTATATATTCTCCCTTACCAATAGATAAATAAAAAAATAAAGGACTTTGTAATGTAGGAAGGTTTCAAATGTTCTTAACAAGCTTTTTCTGGACGTTATTTTATTCAAACAATTCAACTTCCAACAATGTAAAGTTCAGATATATATTGAAGTGAGTAAGAATCGGAGTATATATAAATGTGTGTGTGTACAGAGAGAGAGAGAGAGAGACGGAAAGAGGCGAGATGAAAAAAAAAAAAGAATTTAGGTTTGATTAATACGAACGTTTGTGTGATGTGCGTGAAGTATGGGAGTATTTCGCAGATTCGATGAGATTAGGACTCAACGTTATTGGTGAGATTGCAGGGGGTGCTTTCATTTTATTCCGGTAGGAGAATTCTTTGATATGATATAGAAGTTATTAGTACTCGCGGAGAGGATATTAATTATGGAGTGCATCCCCCTTATTTGAGAAGTAAAGATATTTGGGATATAACTGACTATTTTAATTAATTAGTCTGTATTCCAACTTCATCTCAAACTTAGATCCTGTGATTAACTTTAAGATGACTGGCGAGACAGATAATAGGATGCTGTCACAGCTTTAGTAATGTGGTACAAAAGAGTCAAAATTTACCAATTTGTTGCTATTTCCCTGAGAATTTTCTCAAAAACACAATTAATAAGAAAAAGTTAACTAATAAATTAAAGTAACTTGTCTTTTAGCAAAAAAGGGGAATATCGAAATGAAAATAAACAAAACTGAATAGAATAGGGTGAGGATGCATATCTATCGCAATGATGGCTGGAAAAAACATTCTGTAATAATCAGTAAGAAAGTCCCTTAATTATTCCATATCATCACGATGATATCCACTGACTGGGTGGAGAATTCCTTTTCAGCTCAGTTGTCTGAAGTGTCAATAAAAGTCGTCTGGACGAGATCTCTTTGGGTTCAAAGACTAGGAATTCGAATCGCCACCGTCTCAAAATCTAGGTGAAATGATCGTCCACCACGGAAAAAAAAAGCGATTAAAACATTAGAACGTCGAATACTTGTTATAGAAATTTATCATGTGTTGATTTCATTCTTTAGACAACAAATTTATAAGAGAAGAAACAAAAATGCAGAATTTTAATTGCTCTCCTTTATTCAGCGTTCTCTTTCTAAAGAGCATATTAAATTTTTTCTTCCTTTCCTTATTGTAAATGCAACTATAATTATTTTATCATTATGAACCATTTAGGTAAATTTAATTTTACTAACATGACTATTTATGTATATGTTAAAAAATTACGAATATTTAATTGATTATATCAAAGAAATATTTAATAATGATTTCTTGTCAGTTATGCAGTAGTAATGATTCTTTTTATCTCTGTTTCATGATAATTAAAGGGGAAAAAGGTAAAACAGTAAAATCATCATGAGAGAAATAGGGAAAGTTATTATTAACCTAGTTTTCGGTAAATGTCTATTTTGTTTCCTTTGCAACACAATAAAAAAATTATTTATTTTATGATTAACTATTTTTTTCCTTTTATTTAATACAAATATATGATTTACTGTGACAGTTTGAAAATTTAAAATACAAAAAAAAAAAAAAGCACCTAAGGCTTTGATACTGTTGTTATTTTTCTCTTCGGGTTTTTCTTCATAGTTTTAATTTTTTTATCCCCAAAATATCAAACATTTAAATGAGGAATAAAGGACTTTTTAAAATTGTCAGAGTTATTAAAAATTATTTCACTGCATTCAAAATAACGAATAGCATGTCGTTTACATTGACGACATTACGAAATATTACTGTAAACATTTGAAAATAAGGAACAATCTAAAATATTCGAGCATAACAAATCGAGTGATTTATAGATGAAGATTTCTAGAAAGTAATAAGGGCGAAATATTTGTGAACATAGTTTTTTAAATCGTCGAGTTTTAAAATCGACTATCTTTTAAAGCAGTGTACTTTTAAAACGTGTTATTAATTTTATGAGGTCAATTAGAATTTTTAATAAACTCACTATATTCTAGTTTTCATGTGATGTACGTTAAATCTATGAAGGTTCAAAGTCCTCATGGTAGTGTGGAAATTTGGAAAGTGGATGACCAGCTCGGTTTTCATATTCTCGTCATTTGACCTTAGTCCATATTTGGAGTTCTAGCTCCGATATCCTTCATACTGATTCTAATTGTGACATTAATAAGAAGTAAGCAATTAATAAATCCAGTTTTTGAGAAGCCAGACACTCACGCAAAACGGATTAAGAACTAATTTTTTTTTTTTTTTTCATTTAAGTTATGTATTTACAAACTAGATATGATACGAATAAGTGTCGATATGATCGTGACAAAATAATACCTAACTTAAAAAAGGTTATGTAAATGCAGTACAATGGCAATGGCGAACGACCTAAAGTTACGAGATACCTAATTTAAATTTTACCCTCTCATAATTATTAGTGAATTTACAATCATTAATTAAAAGAATTGTGCCAGAATTAAATTAATTTGAAATCAAAATTTGAAGGGATCAGGATATAAACGTTCGAGAATCGGGGAGAGAGAGAGCATGTGTGTGTGTGAGGATCATTGATGTAAAATTCAGAGCTGTCCCAATGCTCCGACATGTCGAATTACGATTGGCGCTCCAAACGAAACACCGTTTCACCATTGGCTGGAGGAAGGAGATGAGATTAGCTAGGGGCGGAATTTCAGTGAACGCATTGAAAAAACAAATTTATCTTTGCGACCTGAAATCAGTGTGAAATAAAAAGGGAAATATTTTAGAAAATTAAACATGTGTAAATGCAGGTTGGAATAGAACTTATCCCTAAGCTAGCATTTTATCCTTTGTCCAGATTCAACACATTCCAAAATAAATCACTATCAACTGCTATATGTGTAAATACAATTAATTTCTTTTTGTGACAGTATCTAAGAGTATCATAACACATTAAACAAAAACAAAAATGCCGTGTACTTCAGTTCTTATATTTGCATAAACGTCGAAATGACGATTCGCTGCAAGAAATGAAATCGATTGAACAGAATAAAACCATACGGCTCTCAATCGGGTTTCTAGATCTTTAACAAATTAAATACTTACAAAAGTCAGACAATAAGTAATCACATACAGAAATATTCCTTTTTTCTTTGCAATATTTCGAAGCATTTATTCCAAGTAATATAAAGAAACAATATAGATTTGAGGAGAAACATTGGAAATTTCATAAGAATACCATTAGGCTCGGAAATTCATGATGGCATGTTCTCGGGGACCTCAAACTGCGCTAGAGAAAACCCAAATGTACTTTCCACGTGGCCTGTTCATGAATCGTATCATAGTTCGAGAGCCGAAGCAAAAATTCTTTGAAAATCTTGTTCGTGAACCAAGGTATAACTATATACAGCAAACATTCTTTATTCCGGTATGTTTGGGATCACAACCGTGTCGAGTTTATTGAGTGTAAATGAAGTCTTAATGATGACACAAAGATAAATTTTTCTAGGTATAAATCTAATCGATTAAAATATGTATTTGATAAATTTGGGCATATTTTGGACCTATATAAATAAATAATGTAAATATCCGTAAAAAGGTTTCGCCATTCTTGCAACAGCAAAATTAAGTTCAAACATTTAGCTTTAATTTAATTTAATACTCTTGTATTGTAAAAAAACACAGCAGAAAGTTAAAATACAGTACAGTGATAATTAAAACGAGTTGTGACAAACAACTTTATGGCAAGAAAAAATACACACAAGTGTTACTGCTCAAAAAAAGGATCTGAGATATCGTGCTTTCTTCCAAAAAATCGTTACGAATTATACATAAATTTATAAATACTGCAGATTTTTTGTTTTGTTTGATACGGTAGTTCTTATAAATGTATATAATAAATAAGAAGCCTATTTCCACGAGAATTAAGCTTCATCTTTCATAACTCCTTCGTCTTCGTCCGATTCTACTCGTACGTCTTGAACCTGGGTTTCCCGCGAGTTCACAAGACTTGGCGTAATCTGCTCGTAAACTTAGATCTTTGATCACTGGTATATTTTTGACGATTTCAATCCAATCTGTCATTTCCTGATAGGGAAACAGCAGTGAAAAAGCTGTTTGGTATATTTTCTTCCAAAAATAACACCACATTTAGACCATCACTGGTAAAGCAGGGAAATTGATCCATATTTTCACATTTTCATTATCAAATGCCCGAATCCACACGAAAAATCGGGAAACGTAAGGCTGGATGGATGCCGGATAATAGAAAGAGCCGATCCATCGAATGTCGGAATAAAGAGCGTTTACCATTAGGGGGACCGGAAAGTAATGTCGTTTTTCTGTATTAAATTCAAACATATAAATTTTTACTGAGTTTTTATTTTTAATCAATGTTGTAATCACTCCCGTTGTGAACAACCTTTTGCCACCTAGTGTGCAAATTTTCAATGCCGGATCGATAAAAACCAATTGGTTTTCGAGCAAAATATTTGGAGATGGTATTTTGGACTCCATCCGAATTTTCAAATTTTTTGCCACTTGGAAAATTTTGTAATGATCGGAACAAATGGAAATCCGATGGCGCAATATTGGGCGAGTATGGTCGGTAAGGCAATAGTCCCATCCCAATTCATTAATTTTTTCCATTTTTATACCCCAAAAAAGACGTTTTTGTGTGTTTGATGGAATATTCGTGAGGTCGTTCTTTTTGAAGAGCTAAAACCTGGACAAACTGTGAATGCAAACTTTACTGTGAACAAATGAATCGAGTAAATCAATCTTCAACTGAAAATGCCCAACGATTGTCTGCAGAAATTCTGCAATTCGGTAATGCAACACCGCACAGCGTAAGACGAACCCTTTGAAAAATTATTGAAATGGGATGGGAGGTATTGCCTCACCCACCATACTCGCCAAATATTACGCCATCGGATTTCCATTTATTATGATCACTACAACATTTTCCAAGTGGCATAAAATTTGAAAATTCGGATGGAGTCCAAATACTATCTCCAAATATTTTGCTCCAAGACCAACTGATTTTTATCGATGTGGCAATGAAAATTTGCAAACTAGATAGCAAATGGTTGTTGATTATATCAAGGGGATTATATCAATGTTTAAAAATAAAAACTTGTTAAAAATTTATAACACATGGATCAATAAGTCCCGAGACTGTGGGGTCGTTTTTTTTTTGCGCTTTCCTCCTTCAAACGCACCAGCAAGTCAATATAATAATCACTGTTGATCGATTTACCTTTTTCGAGGTAGTCAATGAAAATCACGCCATGCGTATCCCAAAAAACTGACGCCATGACTTTTCCAGTTGACTGCTGCGTTTTCGGACGCTTCGGACGGCTTTCGCCAGTTGTGCGCCACTGCCGCTTCGACTCTGGAGTGTAGTGATGTATCCATGTTTCGTCCATGGTCACGTAACGACCCAAGAAATCTTTTTTGTTGCGAGTAAATAGCGATAAACAGCTTTCTGAATCATCGACTCGTTGCTGTTTTTGTTCCATCGAAAGCAATCGCGGCACCCACTTGGAAAAAACCTTTTTCATGCTCAATTTTTCATGAAGGATAGTAAATACACTTCCATATGATATCTGTGTCATCTCAGCAATCTCACGGAGCTTCACTTTACGATCTTTCATTATAATTTTTGTCACTTCACTCACATTTTCCGGTGTAACGGCTTCCACAGGTCTACCCGAGCGTTCCGCGTCATTTGTGTCGGTACGACCACGTTTAAACTCGGCAAACCACCGACAAATCGTCGCTTTTGATGGACAAGAGTCCGGGTAACATTTTTCAATCCATTGTTTCGCTTGCACGGTGTTTTTACCCATTAAAAAACAATGTTTTAGCAGAACACGAAACTCGGTTTTTTCCATTTTTTAAACAAACTACAAAACGACTTTACTCCAACCTCGATAACTCAGCTGTTTCTGGTCCGATCGACTTAAAATTTTGACACGTTTCAAGCAAAGGTTCGTACTCTAGAAAGACCTAGTTACTGGTTTACTACGAGCGCCATCTCTGGGTTAGTCTCGGAACTTATTGATCCATGTGTTATGTTTGAATTTAATGTAGAAGACCGACATCAATTTTCGGTCCTCCTAATATACTAAACTGTTAATGCACAAGTCATTGTTTCCAACATCTGTCGCTTTTATTCCCATTCACTTGTTCAGTCGTCATTTTCGAAACGGATAAAATGCTTCAATTTGAAGAAATAGTAAAAATTTTACATCCAAAATTTGATGCCTAATAAAGGCTTCAGAAGCGTTGATGCATTTCCTCGTGAAGAGCTTCGTGGTAATTTATCGATCTTGCGTCTTTCATGTGGGAAGTACTATTTAAGGAGAGGGAAGAAAATGGATCGCTTTAAGGTGAATACGAGAACAGTGGGCGTCTTGCTACAGTATGAACCCAATTAAGCATTCACGTCATGTAAAAATTTGCGACAAACGACCTTTGATGAACCATATAGTAGAATAAGTTTATTTTTCTTTCGAAACCTGACAAAAAATCTTCTTAGAAGATTCACACATGTAAAGTTTCACAGCTATTTCCAAATTTATTGATTTCTTTACACGAGCATTTTAGCTTTGTGATACCCATTACAGGGTGATTAAAATTTTATAACAAAAAAAGAAAAGTATGTTGAAAAAAGCGTATTAAAATTCATAAGAAACTGAAAATATGAACGCATTCGCCCCATGAATAATCAATGACGTATTTTCTTTTAATGTATCTGAGTTCCTTCGACTTTCATACAACTCCTATTTAATACAACGAGAAGCTATCAGAAAGTAAGGTTAAGGTTAAGCGTTATTTTTAAAAAAAATTAAATATATACGATGAAGGAAGTCTATCATATATGTATATAAAACATAATTACGATTTACAACTTTTAAATAATGAGAGAATGTGAGACGAATCCAAGTTCAAGCTCAACAATTGTCTTTTTCTTTGCTATTCGTTGAAAGAGAGAGATTATAGTTTTACGGCTGTAGATATAATTCCGCAGTTTGATGAAGATTATAAGAGCACAGAAGAATAAGAGATTGGTATACATTTGTTAAAACGCAGCGCAGGGTCGACCGGCCCAGCCGAAGCAAAACAGAGCAAAGAAAAAGTTTTTTTTTTCATTGTCAGTTGACTGGCAGTGAACAACGCAGTGTCTCCTGCACTGGTCAGGTGAAAAAGAGACCGCTTCTTCGCTGTGCACCCAGTTATATAATAAGGATTTTCTGAGGACATTTTGTCATGTGATATGATTTTACAGTTCTAGGTTCAGGGATTCTCAGGGATTTCCGCTTTTGACAGAGAGTCTAGTAGAGATTATTTTGGACAGATTTGCGACCGTGGGAAAACGGATTAAACAAATTTTATGAATGTTTGATCTAATAAATAAAAGGATTATTTGGAATTGGATCAGGAAATAAAAATGAACTCTTTGCATTTAAATTGGAGAATTCAATGGCAATTTTAGAGAGGCAATTTTTTTCTACCACTTGAAGGGGGAGGACAACCAGAGGCCTTTCGAACCCTCGATCATTGGGTCCGAAGAAAAATTATCCGGTCACTTTTCACAGGGATCTTGTCAATTAGACCAATAGAAATTCCTCCTCGTGCTAATTATTACGGCTTTTAGCTTCTATCGTTTTGCTGAAGAAAATCGCCGTAAACTCCCCTTTCAGTATCTTCGGGAAGATACAAAGAGAAACATTCTTAATGATATTTGTAAAGAAGGTCCTTTGTCCATTCATTTCTGTAAATGAAAACATTCCCTCTCTGTTGTATTGAGTTTCACTTTGAAAAGTTTCCCTTTGACGCCATCGGCTGTCTCAAGTTGAGTGACGAGTCTATTTGACACGTGTGCCGTAGCCGATATATCTCTAATTTTGATTTTGTACGCTTGTCTTGTTAAACGTATAGAGGCAAATTTTTGCTTCGGTTTTCATGCAACCAGTAGTTCTCGGGTGCGAGCCATCTTGTATTCAAGTCCTGAATTACCTCTTCGGAAGGTGAAATATTATCCCCGGCACATTGGAGGATGTTTTTCTACCCCGGAGGAGAACACTTAACCTTGAGTGCCGACGGGATTTTGAATCGTCGATACTTGGATCAGAAGAAAAGATGTACAGTCGTTTTTTCCAGTGCTCTTATTAATTAGACCGAAAAGGATTCCCCCTTGGACTAGTTATTAAGGCGAAAGAAAGTTGGACTAGTTGTTGAAGAAAGCTACCGTAAGGCATTCGTTGCACCTGTTTATCAAGGAATCGAAGCTTTGGTGATAAAAAGATGTGCTTTGTTGATAAAGCAAATTTTTGACTGTTTGAGCATCATCATTCGAAGAAAAACGTTGTTCTTAAAGAAGTTTTCAAGCTTAGGAAATAAATGAGTCAAAAGAGACCAAATCAGAACTATAAGGAAGATATGGAAAAATTTATAAGAGCCAGAAATCCTTGTGTTTTGGTATGTCACGACCGGTAAAGGACCTTACGTTATCTTGCAATAGCAGGACTCCCTAGGACAGTAAACCGGGTCTTTGGCAAAGAATAGTCTCCTGAAATTATTCATAACGTCAGTACTGTGTACTATCATACAAGGTGTCCCAAAAAGGTCCGTAAAACTTCAAATATTGATTTTTAAAAAGAAGAATAGGCCTCCAACAATATTAGTTAATACTATAGATAAAATAATTCATAAAGTGTTTTCTACAGTATGCTTCTGAACATAAATGGCGCTGCAAAACACGAATGGCGGATCCTCGGAGAAAAGCTCAATGTGTCGAGTGGTTTGCCGCAAAAAAATATCGAAGCACGGGGAAATATCACCATCTCGTTCAATCATTCGTGAATGGTATCGTAAATATATGACAACAGGAAGTATGTATCTTAAAAAAAGTATATGGGATCGCCCTAGCACTTGTGAAGAATATGTGTAACAAGTACATAAAACATTTTCTAGGATCCCTTTTAAATAATGTTGAAAAGCATCCAAGAATACGGCAAGATCCACGATACACAGAGCACTTCATAAACGATTGCGACTTTCAGCCTACAAAGTTCAGATTCTGTATGTGTTACATTCGGACGATTATTCGAAAAATTTCGAATCTACAGATAATATGCTGCATCATGTCGAGATCGATGAATTTTTTCTGAATCGAAAATTGTTTTTTGACTAATTATCGTGCATGCTTTCCGTGAGTCGCTGAATAATTAATTCCTACACAGTTGGATTGGGAAGTACGGCCCCATAGCATAGCCGTCCCGATCTCTTGACATTACTTCAGTAGACATTTTTTTTTTCTTAGGGGGTATGTAAAAGGTGAAGTGAACTGAACAAAAGTGAACAGTCTCGTGGAATTCAAACAAAAGATCCAAACAGCTGTAGCTTCTGTTGATGTTAGCATGCTGAAACATTCGTGGATTGAATTGGAGTATTGTCTTGATATCGCTCGTGCTAGGAAAGATCTCATGTTGAACTTCAGTAAAGAAGTAGAAAAAAGCATTTTGAGTTATATATATTCTACCTATTGTTGTAACTAAATTCGCTACAGGCTTATTCTTTTCTTTAAATAAATTTTTGAAGCTGTACGGATCTTTTTGTGACACCCTGTAATTTCACGATAAATTTCAGAGAATAGCATTTCTGCTTCTATTCACTGAGTTTGCTCGCCATTTTGAATGGGGACCAAATGTGTACGCGTTGATTGTTCTAGATGGAATAAATATGGCATGGGAGCTTTATTATTAGTTTTGAGACATTATCGACACTTACTAGAGATGATGTGTGCAATATGTTTGATGGAATGAAATAAGGACCCTTAATTTCTGATATACCTTCGCATATTTTTAAGTTAGATTTTTATCGATGTTATCACTCCGATAATTTATCGATATCGATTATGAAATTATCACATTATCATTATTAAAAATTCGGCAATCAAGAATATGAACTAAACCATCATGTATCTTTACAAACTTTTAACCATTATGGAAGAATGGGAATTGTATTTCTCATCTACGAAGAATAAGAGAAAAGGGCACTGTCTCTGAAGGATTCATCAAGGAAAGGGAAAAGAACATTTTAATTAACTTTTGATAAATTGATAAAGAAAAATGGATGCTGTTAAATAAAATGTTAAATATTAATATTATGATATATTTTAAAAATACCTTCTGATTCTTTTGTTACATTTCCTTATTTTCATACACATGTCTGAAAATGATGAGATACGATGACTGCCTATATTTGACAAAAAAAAAAAAAAATATTCCATTTAGAACAAATGTTAATTTTTTTTAAGAGACTGAAGTTACATATTCTATAGAAAGAAAAATAACCATTTAAAAATGGATTACCATTATGAATGAACAAAATTTAAATAAGGTTTTATTTTAAAGTAACACGCACAGAATCAATTTAGCATATTTTCATGTAAGTAATACATTTGAAAAAAAAATAATAAAGACATGAAATCCCACCCCGTACAAACGTTGTTTTAAGAAGTGACTCATAAAAGTTCTTTATGTGGAACAAAAATAATTATCTTTTACTAATAAACCATAATTATAAGAAACCAGGACTATAAGAATTAACGGTTAATGTTTATTAAAAATTTGGGTCAAATATGTTTATTTTTACCGTTTTGTAGATCACGTTACAAACATTTTCATATTTCTATAATTTCCCTAAGGTATTGTATAGTTATATTTCTTGAGGAAGAGAGAGTTTTTTCTCAGAAAATGTCCATTTTGCTTCTTTCTAGAGAAATTGTGATCTGATATTCTTATTCCATAAATTTGGACAGGAACTAACCTTTGACGTACTTCCGGATACAGGATGTTCAGCATTTACCTTTTAAGGCAAGTCTAACAAAGATTTTTTTTGTTACGAACCCATTGTTTCAAAGGACAAAATTCAACGTGAAGAAATTTTCCTCAATTAAATTCCAATATAAGAAGAAGAAAAAATTATTTGTTTATCAATATTTACTTCCCATAACCTTTTCTTTTATTATTTCCCCCTCCCGTTTAATGATACTTCTACAAATAAACATAAAAGAATTTTATAAGTTTGTGAAAACTTTATCGTCCATAAATTATCATTCTTAAATAAACGTTTTCATGTAATTTCATGCATCCGATTTCACAAAATTCTTTTAACAGATAATAAAGTAATTTTTAAAAATTTTTTGCTTTGCGAAATGTTTTTATTCATTTCTTCTGCGTTCATTATATTTAACATTTGTCATTGAGCTCGATAGATAAAGATAAATTTTTTTACAGAGAAATGCTTTATAAAAATATTTTTATACTGTTGATAAATAAGTGTTGAAATTATGCTCCTGATATGATGCATTAAGGCAGAAATTTTCAAGCGTTTTCTTGGTGCAAAGGATAAAATCTCAAAATATAATAAAAATCACAGGAATAATTTTACAAAACGGAAAAAAAAAAAAGACTGATTTACATACATTGATTCTTTTTCTTAATAGTACGTAGTTCCTTTTAAAATATAATTAATTTCTTTTTATCTGTAACAACTTTTATAATACATAACTGCTTTTTGATATGTAATTACATTTTTGCTACATAATTATTTTATATGCAATACTTTCTAATGTATAATTACATTTCATACTAAAATATGAAAACATTATTACCTTAAGTAACAATTTCGTTATGCAAATTATTTGTGACCAAGTCGGGCATCAGAAAAAATTAAATGCCCATAAAGTCATAAATGCATCATTTCAAAAGAGAAAGAGCGATAAGAATTATATTTACATTTAACAAGAAAAATGTTGTTCAGAAATATTAAAATGTTTTTGATGTTTTGAAAATGTTTAAATTATTCCTTTCTTTGCGGTGGCTCTTTTCAACAGTGACGACAGAAATTAAAACACTGCTTAAGAACTAGCCCGAGGGAGAATCCCATTTGGTCTAATTGATACGAGCACTGCAAAAAGTGACCGGAAAATTTTTCTTCTGACCCAGTGGTCGATAGTTCGAAATGCCTCCGACACTCCAGGTCAGGAGTCCACCTTCGCCACGGGTTAGAAAAACATCCCCCGATGTGTGTGTAGGGGGGGGGAATATCATTATCGCTCCCTCCGAAGTAATAGCCCTGAGCGTGATCATTAGATGGCAGCACAGCTTGGGACTTTTGATTGCAAGTTCCCCTGACGAAAAAACTTGCCTCTAGGTGACAAAGACAAATGAAAATAAATCATAATTTGTGATATTCTGGCAATGGCGCACGTGTCAAATAGACCCGCCACTCAACTATAGACAGCCGATGGCGTCAAATGAAAACTGTTCGAAAACTAAACTAAATACAGCAGGGAAGGGATGTATTGCAATTGCAGTAATGGCTACAAAAGCTACCTTCTTTTCAAATATGATTTAAAATGTCTCTCTTCATATCATCACGATGATACTGGAGGGGGAATATGCGGGGCCTCTGTTTAACAACAACGCCAGAAATTATATAAATGCCTTGATAACCAGCTCAAAAGGGAGCCCCTTTTTGGTCCAGTTGATATCAGTCCTGTAAAAAATGGCCAGACAACTTTTCATCGGACCATGTGGTCGGTTCGAAACACAGCCAGCACTCAAGGTCAACTACACTCCCCCACCACGAGGTAAAAAAACATCCCTCGACGTAGTGGGGAAAATATACCACCGAAACTTTATACAAAATAGTTTATTTACTACAACATCAGAATGTTTGTTCAAAAACTTTTTTGTGATGAATAGAAATTTTACCAGAAATAGTTTTGAAGGATTAGATAATTAGAGCTTTACTGTAATGTTAATAAAATTAAGCATCTTTAAATATGCTATCCAAAGCTATTTCACATAAATATTTAACATTTATTCCTTTATTTTTAAAAAATGTAGATCTAGCAGCTGAATAAAAAATGACATTCGCATTCTCCCCTTAAATAATAAATTTAAATTTTCTAATACCTCAGTCACAATTCAGACATACTTGGAATATTTTTACACGAAGAGATCAAAATCGTGACTTTTAGTTAATCACGGGATTGAACTGAATTCTTTTTAAAAGCAGATTTACATAAAATGGTTAGAAATGTATTTAAGAGGATTAAGTGTAATCAGCAAGAAAGAAGGAAAAATAATATTGATATGTTACGCACACACACACACACAAAATTTTCTTATCACGTTTATTTACACGGATTGGTAATATGTGAATATGGAGTAAAAGAATTTTGATGGATAAAAATAAAATCACGGAATCTTATAATAACGTGAAATTGTAATGTGATTTAAAATAAAAACATATTTTTAGCAGAAATATTAACTTGTGATTGAGATATCCCTGCTTTGTTATTTACGTTATGATTTTTCGGAAATATCTAAATAATCAATCACAAATTGTCTGATAAGCAAATCTTTAAGCTATTTTTATTCTTGACAAGGAATAATCAAAATACATGTTTGTATGATGAATGCGGAGCCGTTACGAAAGATGAACTGAAAATGTTACTAATCTCAAAAATCACTCAAGCATTATACATTGGGTACAAGTCCAAAATCAATCGATCGCTTAACCATTTGGCATCGGTGTCGTGTGCACTATAATTTTGCCTATTTTTCAATTCCTGGAAAGGACGCAGTAGCCTAATGGTTAAGGTCACAAACTCGCGAGATAGAGCCCAGTTGCTACTAAAAAACCACCGTGTAGTGTTGCACTTTATATGCTTTGAGGTCCTAAGTTCTCCTGTTGGAGTGATGTGGAAGTTTGAAGGGGGAGTTGTCAGTTCAGGTATCGTTCTAGTCATTTGACCGAGGTTCAAAATAACAAAGTTCGTTGCCAATAGCCCCCTCATGTTGCTTATCGGTTAATCAAAATTCAACTCATAGCAGCATTTAAACGCGTCTAATATTTCTATCACACTTTCTTCTTTTATTAGCTACACTATATATATATGTGTGTGTGTATATGTATATATATAAGTATATATATATATATATATATATAGAGAGAGAGAGAGAGAGAGAGAGATAATGTAAGTACGACACCAGAGTACAAACGACATTAGAAATCATGGCCGTAATAAACCATACCAATTATACGAGTAAGGACTGTTGTTGAATGAGTGAGAGAGGCAATCATATGGTACTTGCGATGACCGTAACGCAAGCTACATCCATTAGACTCAGTACAAAACATATGAAGAGACCAGAGGCCTAGTTTCTATCTTCGTGGTCAAAGCGTAAGAGAGAGAAATTTATCTTGTTTAGAATTTATACGCAGGGATTTCTTTAGATCATGTGGTATCAGATGGAAGGATTTCCAGGAATCTCATCTGCAGACAAACAGTCTTGTAATGATTATAAGATAAAAACCGCCTGGTTTCCCACACGTAAGTATTACTTGTGGGAAACTAGATAAAACCAGATATGAGGATATTTATAGCGTGTTATCGAATAAATTAGAAGCTAAATTAGAATGGTATCAGGAAATAAGAATGAACTCTTTAATGTGAGTTAAAAAATAAGAAAATTAAGAAATTAAATTATATTTAAGTAAAACCAAATAATACAGAAATTAAAATGTATGAAATTTGAAAAAATTTAAGAAACTAAATTTTTTTTAAAAGGCATAAAAATGGAAAATAAAAAAAAATGAATGATTTAACAGGCTTTTGACTGTTCAGCTTGGTTATTCTAGAATTATATGTTAAGTTATCCCCATCAACAAATTATATTATTAAAAAAAAGAATGCTATAAAGCCAAATAAATATATATTGAAAATTGTACACACACATATTTATAAATTGTTCTAGAATAACCCAGCTTGACATTCTAAAGCCTGGTGCAATATTAAATATATAATTTTCCATTATTCTGCCTTTTCAAAAAATTTTGGTTTTATATAATTTTTTTAAAAATACACATATTTTAATTTCTCTGATATTTGGTTTATTTTCATTTACTTTCTTTTCAATTATTTATGTATTGACTTGCATGAGTAACGGTTTATTCAAAAGACGAAGTTCTCTAATAAAACAACATCGTAAGGCAGACCTAAAGTTAGTTAAAAGGAAAAACGCTCGACCTGTTACAGTTATTTTTATTACATTTCTAAAAATCAGGGGCTCCGATAAATTAGAAACTCATACACTTTAAAAATTTGGTGATGTCCGATTTAAGTCATGAGTTCGAGTCCCGGAGTCCACTTTGGAGTATCTCTATCATACGGGATAATGAACTTGCTGCTCTAATTATTCGACTGAACCTCAGTCTTCTAGTGGCGTGAAGTAGAAATAAAGAAAAAAATGTTCCAACTCAAAGGTGATCTTCATTATTTGATCGTGGTTCAAAATTAGAAAGTCCCTAGCCAAAAAAATTGGTTGTTGCTCGAGATCGTTCTTAAATCAAGCCAAATTAAATCACTTACAAAAGGAAAGTAAAAAATCAATATCAAATCGAAATTTAACGAAGGGTTTCTTCCGAATTATTTTATAATTATTAACATAATAGTGAAAAGGAAATAATTGTACAAATCTAAGAGTCAATTAAGTAGTTTGGTAGAAAAGCTTTAAAAAATGAAGGAAACTAATTTAATCAATGAACACACACACAACACACTTTAATTACAAGGTTCATTAACTTAAGACTGTATACTAGTTCCAGGTCCTCGCCTATATAATTAAATAAAATCAAAATATAAAGTATTGAAAATATTATGACATTATGGGTATGTAGATTCCCCCCACCCCAATCTATTGCATGGCCGTTTTTCTAATAAATTGAGCTAACTTTTTTTTTTAATTCTATATTTCATATGAAAGCAAAATCTTTCACGAAAGAGAAATGGCTGAAGGAGAAACCCGCTCAGGCCACAAAAGATGGCTCGAACGTGGAAAAACTGTATTTTTTATCCATAAACAAACAAAAAGAAAAGAAAAAATGCTTGGCGTATCAAGAACCAAGAACAGAAACTTTATATTTCATGATGTCAGCTTCCACCGCAGTATAGCAGCGAAAGACAATGCGAAGAGCTTTACCTGTACACGGCCATTGAAAGTGATTTAAAGAGCCATTTGTTCTTATACTCCTCTCCTCTGCAAACACAACAAAAAAAGAAAAAGAACTCTTCAAGAGAAAAAAAAAATGAAAACGAATTTGCGGCCGAATTCCTGCCCAACAGGTCTTTCCCTATGTCCGCTGACCCCAACCAACAGGTCAGGTGATAAAGTGGAGGATGGGGGGGAGTTTGAAAAAAAATAAAAGATAAAAAGTAGTAGAGTTAGTGATGCGGCTAAACATCAAGCTGGTAGTCTTATCTTGACCCCCCTCCTCCTTCTCTATGGTGCAATGTTTTTTATCAGTACTTTTTGCTTTCCTCAGTCATAAACCCATCCGAATAGGCCCTAGGCGGGCCCGGTCTGTTTTCCCGTGATTCCTTCGCAGACGCGGTGGAGGAATAGCGCTCGCAGGTAAAATGGCCTTGCCTCTTTTCGCGTGAGGTGAAGTTCAGGGTTGCCATAGTTGGCGCTTTCTCGCTTCAACGCTGTAACTTTTGTGTTCCTTCAGGTGGAACTGAATAATTTCCCGGATGTACTTAGATACTTATTAATATTCCTAATTGATAGATGCAAATGCGGTTTCTGAAACCCTTTTCCAGTAGAGTAGGAATTACGATGTCATGCAAGCTCAAAAAACGACTCGGTTTCTTCTTTTTG
This sequence comes from Nephila pilipes, assembly GCA_019974015.1. Lineage (NCBI taxonomy): Eukaryota > Metazoa > Arthropoda > Arachnida > Araneae > Nephilidae > Nephila > Nephila pilipes. The sequence continues at coordinate 119,556 of BMAW01089220.1, forward strand.
TATTTTTTTTGTGTCTTCGCGGTGGACGTGTTCTTGGAATGGGGAAAGCATTTTTATGAATAGCATTTGCATAGTCATATTATTCCCGATGTCTTACAACAGCAGTTATCTTGAGAAAGTGTGTTTTAGAATACACTTAAAAAGAACGTGATTTTATTACAAATATTATTCGACAAAAATGTTCTGAATTTTATTATATATTTCCAAAATTAATTATTCTGTTCCTGGACGAAATTATTTGTAAAATAGTCAGTGATTAAGTGTAAATTAAAAATAGCGTACATTCAATCTTGAATAATTTGAAGCTGAAAGGACCAGAAAAAACTCAAACTGTTCAGAGTTTTGCATTGCATATATTTCCCCAAAAAGAAGAGGTTAAATATTTTTAAAACAAATAGATAACTTCTCGATCAAAGATTTAACATATTAGCTTTGTTTTGTAAAAAGAGATATGAATATTACAATATGTGAGTATTTATATTTCCCAATTAAATCAAATATTTTTACTAAGTACCTTTTACAAATTACAACGTTTTAAAAACAATCAATCATCTCTTTTGGCATTTTGAATGCAGTCTTTGAGTAATGGCAAAGGATTCTAGCCAATCAAGTGATAAAAAATAGAAAATAAAAAATTCTATGAAAGTTTTGCAGAGAACAGATTTAGCCACCCAAGGTGCGCTTTTTTTTATAATTATTATTAAATTACTCAATTAAATATAAGAATTGAAGTAAAGGATGAAATATCGAGAAATGGACAATAGTAAACTTTTCCGATTTTAAAATTAAAGCAAATGTTAAAATATTAAATTGAATATATTTAAGCTACATATAATAAAATTGAAACAAACGATAAGAAATTGAAAAATTATCTGGTACGCCAAAGCGCCTCACCTAAAACAATAGCCCTTTAGGTGGCTCAACATACTTACATATCTTCAATTACATTTTTTCAATTACATACATTAGTAATTCAACATACAATTCTCACTTTTCTTATCCTTAGGTTGTGTAGCTGGGCTGATGTGCTCTAAATCTGTAAGTCTTGCTGGTGGCATGTTGTGGAAGTTCGCAGAGGAGGAAGACACTCAGATGTTGTCCTCATCACTTGACCGAGTCTAAAAATTACAAGGTTCGTCGCCTATAGCCCTTGCGATGCTTATTAGTACGACATTAATAATCATTCACTATCCTCTCCTGAGAAACATTCTTACTAAATGCATGCCAATTGGAAAGTCTCTTGATCTATGGGGCCGCGGTAGTCTAGTGATCATGGTTTCGGATTCGTGGCCGGCGGTTTTCGTACAGTCGCGGGTTCGAACCTTGGCTGCTAAAGACCCGCCGTGTAGTCGGAGCTGATGCACGTTAAATCTGTCGGGGCCCAAAGTCCTCCCGTTCAAGTGGGATGGAAGTTAGAAGAGGGAATGTCAGCTCAGGTGTCGTCCTCGTCACTTGCACGAGACTCAAAATTACGAGGTCCGTAGCCAATAGCCCTCATGTTGATTCTAGTGCGAAGCTAATAAAAAACTAAACTAAGAAAGAAACTCTTAATCTATTTTTACTGTAATGATCTAAGAGGAATCGATGGAAATTTGGAACTGTTCAAAATAAAATTTGAATCATCCGCTATTTTGTCCTGTTGTTTTAATGCAGAATTCTAAGGACCGTACGAAAAAAAAATTCAAATTATTTAAGTTCGAATATAAAATAGATTCGATTACTTGTCATGAGTTAGTAATTACACATATGTATTATACATCAATTTGTCTAAAGTCCAAATGCTTTCCCAAATTTATTGATTTTTGAAATTATTTAAAAATGTTACAAACTATTTAGGAAAGCATACGAAATATGTGAATGTTTAATCAAATAGTTTTACTGTTTTTAAATTCTTTAAGAAGTTGTAATTAAATTCATTTCCATATGAAATGAAGTTAAAGTATCAAATAAAAAAAATCATTTTGATTTAAAAAGAATGGGGGAAATACAAATTAGGATATATTATGATCAATGTCATCTGTAATCGAATCAATGACAATAAATGATGTTCCTAAATCTAAAGAATTTTACATGGAATAATAGCATTTGTTTTGCTATACATCCCTTGAAATCAAACAATCTACTAATCAAAAAGTTTTGTACTTTAAAAACATTGAATTATTGCTTTTGGGTTTATCTGTTTTCTCAACAAAGAATTATATATATATATATATATATATATATATATAATAAAAATTTTAAAAACCAATTCTTCTATGTGGCAAAAGAATTAGAAAAGAACTAAAATGTAAAAAAGTGCATTTTTTCTTAGTCAGTAAGGAATTAAATGAAAATGTACCTAAAATGACTGTTTATCTTCATATATATATATATATATATATATATATATATATAAAAGGGAGATTTTTTTTTATCCAGCTGAAAATTTTTGTCTAAAATTAGTGTTATGTTTGATCATAAGTTAGACAATTGAATAGTTGGAATGTGCACAACATTTTAATTTTTAGTCAAAAATGCTCACTTGAATTGAAAAATCTTCACTTTTTTTTTTAATTTGTGATGATGATAATTTATCAATTGGTGTGTGTGTGTGTATCAGTGTGTCATCGAATTTTCGATCCTTAATTTAACCAACTTCCCATCAAGCTAGAGCTCTGAAACTTTGGGAATCGTTCTTACTCGCCTAACAATGCAATATTTAGACATTTGCGACAAGTTTTAACTAAAATTTCAATATTTTTTTTAAATAAACTTTGCCACCATATAAAAACATTGTTCTTAAAAAGGTTGGTTTTTATCTCGAATTTTTTTTTTTTTTTTTTTTTTTTTGTAGAATGTGGTCCGGAAGCTTTGAGATCATTCTTAGAAGTGATATATCTAGTGTGATCGTTATTTTTTATTAGCATCGCAACACGAGGGCTATTAACGACGGACCTCGTAATTTTGTAAGTGCTGAAGACGACACTTGAGCCGGAACTTCCTTCTCCAAATTACCACACCACGCCATCAGGAGGACTTTGGACCTCGACCAGATTTAACATGCAACAGCTCCGCTGCACGACGGGTCTTTGATGGCATCAGGGCTCGAACTCACTACTCGACGAAAACAACACCGGCCGCGACTCTGTGACCATGACCACTAGACTATCTCGGCCACATGTGAAATATATAGATGATGGAGAATAAAAAGCCTAAGACTATAAATTTCTATGTTCCTTTATCCTCGGCGATTATGTTTCCATTTGAATATCTCCAGGAAGCTAAAATACGTAGAAGTTATTTTGTGAAGAAATCACTTTCCTCCCATCACCAATTTTTTTACAGCGAGTTTATTCGAAACATGAAGTTTCGCCAAGACAATAAACATAGCAACGGTGGAAAAAATTAATATGCGTTATCAATTCAGTTCAGTTCATTGATAGATTATTTTTCTTATAGAGAATTTTAAGCTGAATACTCTTTCCACGAGAGAAAAAAAAAGATTTCAAAAATAATTATTACATTACGTATAATAATCGACAGGAAAATTAATATAGTAAACATTTACTTGTTTTTACATAAAAAATGAATAGTAATGTTTCTAAGACAGGGCAAAGGAAAACATATCAATATTGTATTAAATGAAAACTATTTAATTTGATAATAATTAATCACACACATAGCACCTATTATATTAATATACCTGATCACCTGTTCTAAGAACTCGAAATTGCTGAGTAGTTATTAGTGTCTCATTTCCCCACTGACACTGAAGCTATCTGAATAATTTTTAAATTACTAACTTAAAATATACTTAACTTAAAAAGTATTTACATTAATTCATTCTCTTCAATGGTTGTAGTTAGCTTTTAAAAATGTAAGTTACAGGTCTTTTATGATACATTTTATTTTTCAAAATAACTTGGTAATTTTCAAATATTTCCCCATGCATATTTATTAAGTATAAAAAAATTACTTTCCCTTCTCAATATCATTTAAATAGTTCATTTTTAAATACTTTTGCTCACATTAGCTTATTTATTAGCTCTCTCTTTTGTATTAAAGATACGAAATAAAAGCTTGACTATAAATTTTTGTAAGAAATTATCTAGATTTGGCGTTGCGTGAGATAAAAATAAATGATTGAAGTAAAATAATTATTTGTAAATTGATTTAAAATAGAACATTCTTTAAACACTGTGTAATTTACTTCGGAGAAATCGATTAAATAAGACAATCTCAATCACAAATCCGTTGAAAACAAAACTTTAAGGCCTCGAGAAATTCTTATGTTACATAATTACAACAACTGGTAACTTATAACAACAAAACGTACAATAGTCTATAACCGCGTGGCACTCAAAAACATTCGAACCGAGATAAATTAGAGTATATAAATGGTTTAAATTAACTCAGACAATAATAGTATGTAAGACAGGGAGAGCAATTTTTAGTTTATATAAACACACAACATAATTATTTATTTTGTGCCATACTATTATTGCTACAATAACAACAACTATTAAAATTTAATATTTTTCGGGAAAAAAAATTCATATTCTCGAAAATAATTTTGGAATTCAACATAAAAGTCCATGGGTTCTTTGTTAAAAATAGAAAGTTTCCAATATTGAATTCTACGTTCTTTTACCCTTAAAGAACATAATTTATAATGTTATAAATTTTTTGGACGCCCTTAAATTTCGATGAAAACCTATCAAAACTCTTATTTCGATAAACTAATCATAAAAAAGCAGAAAGAAATTTCTCTTTGCAATACATAGTGAAGCAAGAGATTTCGTCACCAAAGGGAGAAAGGAATTGACATGTGATCAATTGATTGATTAGTAAATAATAATCAATAAAAAAAACTCTCAAATGCCATTTATAATTTATGCATATTTAGGACAAATTACGAGAAACTCAAAACACCATGCACATAAATAGATTTTTTTCCCCTTTTTATACTCATCAATTCGTGATACCAATGTCCAACAGGCCTTTTTCCAAAGCGTGCATCAACAATAAAAAGAGAAATGAAGATCGCCTTTTTAGAACTGTCCTTCCGGAACAAAAGTGTCACAAAACGGATTCGTGCGTTAGCTCAGGCAATGTATCGGAAGTGACCTTTGAGTGTAGGTGTCGGACGGTTGGCTTTATTATTTATTTTCAAAAACGAACCGTATCAGACGGAAAGGTCACATATCTTGTTATATATGTATAGAAATAACAGACAACACCGGAGTGGCTAAAACAAGCAATTTGCTTGTCAAATCACGTTCATATTGTCTCATTCCTATAACAATTCCTGTATATTGAGATACATTATACTCTAATGCAGCGTTTTTTTTACCTTTTTCTATTTGAGAGCTAAACTTAAGGCTCCCGTCAACCAGCCATTTTGATTTCGTGAACGTAATGTTATAGAATTTCTGCTACGATCCTCAAATCTGTATTATTTTATCTATTTGAATGCAAAAAAAAAAAAAAGGCTTCCAAGAGAACAAAGAGTAATGACATTTTCTGAAAATAAAGAATATCCCGAAATTACTAAAAGAGCTATGAAACATCTAATGTCACATGTTTCAACCTATGTATACGAAAAATCCTTCTCTTTGTATATGCTGCGACAAAAACGAAACGCAGAAACAGATTGGGTGTCGAAGATGAATTAGGTTGCAGATTTCAACAATTACTCCAGACGTAAAAATACTTTGCAAAAAAAGACAATCACTACCAAGTCATTTTAAAAGTTTTCTTTTTTATGAATTTGTTTTAATTTAAAATATTATTGCTTTTATTTATTGATAGAATACATTTTAGAAAAACAAAAAACGTCATTAGCTACCTTTTCATTCATCATTTTATTAAGAAGTTTGTGTTGTGATAAAAAAGATGCAATAAGAATTTTGTAAATTTGAATAGGATAAGGCTTTTATATCCTATTTTTTCTTCTTTGACAAAGAGGTTCCTCTAAGAAAATGATAAGCTCAAAGGGTTTCCCAAGGTTTAAAAGATTGAATACCCCTGGTTTAGCTAGGCTGCAGTCCCAAGGTCTGCTGAGGGTTTCAAAAATCTTAAATTTTTTGTTTTTGTTTTTTTAGAGAAATTGTTCGAAGATCAAATTTTATTACATAGAAGTAGAAAGCTTAGAACCTCACACAACAAATGATGTTTGCCGATTTACTTGCATTTTTAAGTGCGTGATGAATAAAAAATCTTTTTAAGTTAGAGCTTGATAATTATTTCACTATTAATATGTAACGATATGAACCTTACTTCCCTTCAGGTATCCTTAAGGAGGTTTCCTGGAGGCAATTACTTCAAACAATTCAACTTCCAATTATGCAAAGCAAGGTTCATATATAAATTGAGGTACAGTGAAAAAGATGAGGGAGGAGACGGAAAAATACGATATTGATACTAGGCCCTGGAGGAAGAGTAGTAATAGACAGGGGATTATACTCTATCCTGTAATAGTGGTCAAGGTGAGCAAAACCTCTTAATACTCCTTTGTTGAGTACGAGTGTGGATTGCTCCAACAATCTTAATAGATTTAGAGAATACTGATTATCTCATTAAATATTCAGTTAAAGCTTTATTTGCCTATTTTATTTGATGTTTGACTGAATCTAAATTCGAACGGACATTTATTTGTGATGGAACAAATGAATCTAAATGGACAAGAGGCGATGCCTTTGTCATGAATAAGCTTCTTAAATGTATTTTAATAATAATACACTTTTTAATTGCATTTCACACATATGTAGTTCAAAATTACCTGCTTTTGACGACAAATGGCATTGATGAGGAAAGATGGTGATACTATTGAGGGATTCCATGTGTTAAACTGCGCCAACTCTAGTTCAGAGCTTAGTTGTGCAGTCAAATCAAAATAAGACTGGTGCCACTTCGAGTTGTCACCGTCGATGAGACCTGAATGCATTATTTCATTACATACAAGCAAACAAGCTGCAATCAAAACAATGGTTGCAATGGAATTCTGCTCCAAAGAAGGCGAAAACGGTCTCATCGGCCGAAAAAGTTATGGCGACTATTTTTTGAGATGCGAAGGGGTTCATATTCATGAATTTCAGTTTCCCATTCCAAACAAGGGTACTTTTTGAATCACCTTCCTATATGTTTTGTTACAGCGAATGACTTTAATCGCCTATTAGGTCTATAAAATACCAAATCTAATATATTCAACAACAAAAAAAAAGGACATTTTGTCGTCGACAAAGGATTGCTGGGATTGGACATAAAACGGGCCCCATCTTCTTTTATAGCAACTTACGAGTAGATTCGGCCTTGGGCATATTCAATATTAATTCATGAAAATTATTAACTTATTATTATTATTACTGCAATAACTATCAAATCCATAGGATTGACGGTTTTAAAATAAACTTCATCCGCTCATAGATATAATCTCTAAGGATGAAAAACCATTTTTCTCAGAAAACTAACTTTAAAATCTTTTTAAAGCTTGCAAAAATAAGTCGATAGTTATAATTCAATCGCATCTACATATTACGTTTTCGAAATTTTTATCTGATGACTCCTGGTTGTACGAAATAGAAGAGTCATTTGTGCCAGTGGAAGAGATGGGTATGATCTTACTCCGATAATATGCATACTAATTTAATTGAAAACAATTTTAAATGGCGTTAAAAAAATTGGAAGAAATGTATAATTTTTTGTATATTTTTTAAATAATCATTATAAAGAGGCATACAGACAATGAATATATTTAAAAATAAGGTTTTATTCTTTATTTCAAAGAAAGTATTGGTTGCAAAATTTAATGGAAAAAGTACGTTAACTCACACATCCAAACGCGATTTTATTCTTCTAAAGAAAACGCTAATTTTTTTTATATCGCAAATATGTAAAAAATTTTAAACTTGATTTGTATTTAATTTAAAAAGAATACACACAACATTGGTTTACTTCAAAATGGTAGATAGGACGAGTACTTTAAATTTAACTTAGCATGAACACTGTATCAAATGTCTTATTTTTTTTTTTTATCAATCGTTGTTGAAATAAATCTCACATTGTTGGGCAATTAAAACATTTGGTATCACATCATCACTTAAATTTCAAAAGAAAAATATTCAATTTGTATGTGTTAACGTTTACTCTATCCCCTGGTCTTGTAAATAAAAATTGGAATGGGAAACAGCAATAAATTTTAATTTCAAGTATTAAATAATTTAATACATAAATTAATGGATATATTACAGAAGATGCTTTGATTTTCAAAAATATTTTAAGGCCATGATTGTTTGTATTGTAATAAATGCCATATTATAATTAGTACAAATTGAAGAAATTTATAGGATTTCTTAAAAAATAGTTCAATAATATTCTTAGTTTTTTTTTAAGCTCTGTAGGAGTGTCTTCACACATAATGTGCATAAACCGTGTTCATTCTTTACATTATACTAGAATCAACACACACACACATTAGACAAAGTTTTCCTTCCAGAAGTATGATTATTAGAATAAGCATTGCAGTTGAAGATCTTCCGATTTTAGAATTTGCTTAATTTTAAGCTATTTTTGATTTTTCAGCAATTCAATAACGGGCTCCTGTATCAAATTAGAGGGTAAGAGAGTAAAAAGAGTATAAGAAATTTATAAGAAAAGAGGGGTTTTTTTTGGTTCTGAGCTAGATTAATTTAGTCCCATTCTTAAGAATTTGCATATAATCATATATCATAAAAAACGAATTCCGCAGAAAGATTTCTGAAAAAAAAAAAAATTCGAATTCATAAAATTTCGAGGTCTATCTCTAAAAATGAGCGAAACCGATAATCTCCATTTAAATATCTAATTTCAATTGGCATGATAAAATATGAAACTTTATTTTTTATTACTGCAGAGATTTAAAAATAGAATTTTTAACTTTTGAAGCTTTAGAAGTTTTGAAAAAACATTTGATTGCAAACGTGTACTTCAAATAAATAAATAAAAAAAATTCTAACAATACAATGTAAAATATTCTATTATTGAAAATTGTTTATATTTCTTGTAATTTAATTTTTAAAAGTAAAAGTTTTTTTTATTATGAGTCATTTTCAAATAAATATTTATACTTCTAAAAAGCAGCCGCGATGGTGTAGTGGTCAGCATATCTGACCGCAAACATTACCGACTTAGCTCCGATTTCTGGTGACTTCGGCTTGAGTAGCTGGACATGAGTCAATTAGCCCTTATTCCCTCCGGGGAAGAGAAGCTCGCTGAGGGTCCAGCGTTTGGTTAACCTCCTCGACCTGGTCATAAGCCCTAAGGCTACAGAAACGGAGGTGGGCACCGCTAGATGGGACTTCTTCGGCTCGAGCAGATTTTAACCTAAATAACTTCTAGCAGGAAAAAAACATAGAAAAATAAAATCTTTTTTTTTAGGTTAAGATTTTTTTTCTTATTTTTGAAATATAGTATTTGTAACTATTTATATTTATTACCATATTCATGTAATTATTTACGCTTCTTTACTTCAATTTTATATGATAATTGCACAATAAATTAGCCCCCTAAAAGGCTATTGTTTTAGATGGGGCGTTTTAGCGTACTAGATCACTTTTCAATTTTTTATCGTTTGCTTCAATTTTATTTAAATTTCGCTGATATAATATTCAGTTTAGTAAGTTATCATTTTCTTTATTTTTAATTACAGTTAGCTTAAATATATTAAATTTAATAATTTATCGTTTCCTTTATTTTTAATATCGGAAAAGTTAACTATTATCTATTTCTCATCGTTTACCTTAATTCTTATATTTATATAATTTAAAAATAATTTTTTTTAAGAAAAAAACGCAACTTGTATGGTTAAATCTCTTCGTTGTAAAACTTTGCATGAAACTTTTTGTTTTATTTTACAATTAAATATTTAGCTAACTTTCTATTATAATTTTTATATTATAATACACAGGAACTTTGTGTATGATTTGCGAAACTAAAGATAATTGGATACCTCTATTCAAATATTCTTATGATTACAAATATTGGAGTTATTATTTTTTTCAATCATTTTTGAATCATCAATTGATTTAATTTTAATATCTGAAATGAATATCATTGTCCACTTCAATATCTTATTGTTTGCCTTAATTCTAATATTGAATGGAATACTTTGATTTTTATAGCACAATCGTTTGCTTATACTTTTTGTTATCAAAAGTTGGCATTGATTTCCTTCGGTAGAACCTATATTTTCTACAAAAATTGAGTGAAGTGTTGTGAATTTTTCTACAAAATTTAAATTGCGTGGAGTGTTGATAGTACATTTAGTTTGCATAGAACAACTTTTTTTTTACTATTTTTAAACTACGCAAGCATTTTTCGGGAGTTATGGAACTGTTTACTGACAAGATGCGAAAAGAAAAGACAAATGAAACAGAAGGATTCATGTAACAGTAAAAAATGGAATAATTTTTTCTATTTTTGAGTGGGGATATAATTCTTAAAAAAATTTATATCTCGCGATATAAGAAATTATTTTATTTAAAGAAAATAAGAATTGAGTTCACCACCGAATCATTAATATAATTAGCTTTCTAGCGAGATACATGAAATACTCAAGCAATTTTACTTTAAAAGCTGAATAATGTTATTTTAATACAATTTTTAACATGTTTGTTTTTATTCATTTCATTTCTCCTTAACAGCTTCTTTTCAAAATTAATTAATGGAATCTCAAAAAACGAATAAACGTTGCGAAATTCGCAGTTTGACTATAACAGTCTTTAGAAATGCAATTTTCATGGTTTCTTTATTCATCCGTTCCTTCAAGGGATATTTAAATCATTACGTCTGTAACAGATCTCTCTTACAATGCGGATCGCAGCAAGGTTCCTCCAAAAATTACCTGCTTCCCGCGGCGACTGAAAAAAATATTACTTGGCGGCAAACCTTTGGCGAGAAATTCTCTTCATCTATTCGTCTTGCAACCTCGCTCAGTCCGTTGCCACCTGACATGGGTAAACGCGTCGTAGATTCTCGTTAGCAGTTTACTAGCGTACATGGTGTATGTAGCGAAACTTCTCAGAGTTGCGGAGTACAACAACGAACGTTATCAAAGTTTGTTTCGCTCACGAATCCTACTACCATCTTGGAATATTCTCGATCGCAAAACAAAAACTTGCAAATGCATTTATTCTTTGTGCAAAAATCGTCTGATTGAAAAGTGCGCGCTGTGAACCTTGGGATCTAACCACGTGACATTTTCTTGAAGATTTGTTTGTGTTATCGCCGTTTTTGCCCGGGAATTTCAGCAACTAGTGGTTTTTGCGTCTGCGACTGCGTAACTGACGGAGTCCGGATCATGTGCGATCTCTAAATTCTATGGTAAGTGTTTTTGTTCTTGCTCTGGTTTCAGTTTTTATCGCTTAGCTATTACTTAACGTTTTGGAATGCTATTGTTTTTCAGAGAAATAATATATATTTTTTGTTATTCTCACCAAGTAAAAAATTTTTCATTCTAGTTGGGGTTGGTGTTTTATTTTATTTACATTATCCGATTTAGCTACATTTAATACAATTTAAACGCAAACAAAAAGGAAGAATTTGATTAGTTACAAATTTTGAAAGATTTTAAAATGTCATCTTTTAACTGAATATTTATTAGTGATTCAGATGCAGTTTTAGGTGAATTAAATAGACTTTTTACCTGTGAAGAAATTTACAAATTAGTTGTTTTTTTATGATTAATAAGCTTAAACACGCGCGTTGCTTAAAAAATCCTGAATGTAGCTATTATGTGTTATTAAATAATTTAATTAAATTTACATATTGAAGATTTGATATTTTTTGAATTTTAAAATTGACTGGATATATGGAATAAGAAGAAATTTTGTACTAATATTTCTTCATTTTCCTTACATAATGTAAACATTAACGTTTGGTTCTTGTTCAGTTTATAATAAATATTATTAAAAAAAAAAATATAACAACGTAATTTTTTTATGCTCGGGAAATCATTGTCATTTTTTTGTTAGTTATTTTAAATGTATTACCAAAAGTTTTTGCTTTGATAAATATGACATTAAACAATAATTTTAGGTTGCTTAAATTTATATTAACCACGATAACGTTTGAAATTAATTCCAGTCTAAAATAAAATAAAAAAAAAAAAAACTGGTAGACGTCATAAGGCAAAAATAAATTTCGAGTAGTGTGGATCTAAATTTAATATATATTTGTATAATAAATTAACGAAACAGTATTTAATTACATTCGTTTTGTGTAAAATCTTTATTGCAACTTGAACCAAAAAAAAAAAAAAAAAAAAAGTGAAAGGGGCATTGAAGAGAATTTCATTTCTCGTATTTGTAAGCAGTATAGTTTTTAAATTTAATTTAAAAGTTTTTATATAGCTTTATTTCGAATCTTTAATTTTGCAATTAAACATTAAAAAATTATTATTAGTTTTATGTAGCTTTCGAAAAAAAATTGGTCGTATTATTTTTTAAAATTTATTATATGTTTTGTGTTCATCTGTTTCCTTAAAAATTTTTAAATGCGGCATTGTGCTTGTCATGTATTTACGTAAAAAGAATCATGCATTTTTCCATTAAGTTGAGAATAGTAATTAATTTTGCAATTATAACATGTTAAAATTGTGAAAAATTAAAATAAATTGTTAAATATAAATTAATAACTTGTAACTGATGATGATTAATAAAGTAAGCTCTTATTATTATTAATTTTTTTTATTATGTTAATTTAGTGTAATATCAATATTTATTGAGATTAAGAATTTTAATGATTTTGCATGAAATCAATGAAATGATTTAAGTTATTTGTTCGATTTGTTAAATCTCGCATGTTTCTGACAAATTAAATTACGTTTAGATAAAAATATTTCTCTCTACGTTCATGTATTTAATAAAACTGGTAGAATATTATTATTTGAATTTAATAAGTAAGTAATGATAGAAATTGTGACGTTTGTAAGATTAGCTCAAGTGTCGTAAGTTAACAGTGTAGCGACATCAAGAATATGTGATATTAGTAGACAAGATCTAACTATGTGCAAGTTATGACGTTAGAATCTTTGTATCTATGTTGATGCATTTTTTATAATCATCCGTTGTGTGTGTGTGCATCGTGGGAAGTCTCACTTTTATTGTTAATTGATTTTTTTTTATTTAAAAGAACATGCGCGTTAATAGAACGAAGTTAAATTAAACCTTTTTCAATGAGGAATTTGTGTTCTAAAGAAACCTTGTGTGTTTCTTATATCTGTTTTATCATTTCATTTCGAAGAATTTTTTGTATTGGATATTTTATTCATTGTAATGAAATCCTGATTGTTAATTTTTATGAAGGCCCATTTTTTTTTTAAATATTTAACTAGAATCTACAGAAGATAAAAAGTATAAATAAATTATCAGGTTCCTTTGGGATCTTGAAGATCTCCCCTCCCATGCCTGCTAGGTAATTTTTCGTAATTACGTAATATGTGTTGCACTCATTACCGAGATAATGCTTTAAGTTACGAATGACAAATTTGAATGAAATTCCAAGCGTTATGCTTAAAAGTAACAGATAATAATAGAAATAGTGCATGTAATGCTTAAACTTCCTGCTCATTACTGTCGATTAGTTTAATAAACATGTTGAAAGCAACTTCGCAATCAAACGTTTTCACTTTTTATTTTTAGGAAAGTAAAGTGAAAAACACTGCCGTGGCTTCCATCTCCTATTCTAGAGTTAAGTGTTCGTAAAGCGATTCCTTGTTATTGATATAGGCAACATTATAATTATAATGTAACTGTTAAATCTTTTCCAGCAGGAAATTCCTTTCTCTTCTGTTACAAAATGTATTGACGTGAAAAAGTGTTCTTGCAGTATTTTTGAGAATTAAAATTTATTGTATAATTTAACGAGAAACTACTTAATTTTTAAAAAATTATTATGTTTGGAAATAAATTGGTAGTCGAAAATAAATGTAAATGGAGATTACTAATACAGTTTTCTTATTTCATCTTTGCTTTTAACTGTCACATCTAGTATATTCGAAAGTTTGGAAATGATTATAACAAATAAAACGTTAAAGGAGACTAGTAACATGAATAAGTAATACAATAAAACAACAAATTCTATAAAAAAAATTTCTGCGTAAATCGTTTCAAACTTTAAGCCTTTTCTTTTCATTGTTTTCTTTTTATTCAAATGATTTTAAAATTGAAATATAATTGAAGAAAGTTAATGATATGATTTGTTGAAAGTTCGACATAACTATAAATATACCGAATTCTAAATTATCTTTATAATTTTTCTCTGCGAACATAAGTAAAGTTTTCAATTTATTTTTCAAATAAGGCAGTTTATCACATTTCTGTTTAAAATTTTTATACTTATTGGGAAATCAGTGTAAATTTATTTATAAATTCAAAAATTTAAATATTAGATATTTTGCTGTTAAAATATGAAATTTTTAAAATTCTTTCCTTAGAATCTGTAAATCTCACATTGTTTTAACATTTAAAAGAATTTTTTTCTTTGGGGTGCGGTGGGAGGGAGATATAACGAATCGTATGCAATTTTAAAGGTATGTGAGCTTTTTTAAAATCTGAAGAAATTAGTTCTTTTAAAGTTAAATATAATCGAAAATATTTTTTAAATGCTTTTTTGCTGTAAATGTTTGTGATCATGGAAAAAGTCATAACAAAATTCTTATCTGGAAAATCTGTGGTTTACATATATATATATATATATTTCAGGTAAACTAAATGTGTTTTTGTATATTTTTAGGGAACAAAACAATCATTAAAACACGTAAAATTCTGTGAAGTTTCTTACATCAACTATTCAAACATTGCTCTCAGTTTTAAAAATAAATCTTTTTTCACAACTTGAAAGAAATCTGGCAACAGTACGATCATAGTGCATCATTATTACTGTTTTCTCGAACACATTCTAAATTGTTTTCATTTTTGATCAGAGGAATTTTCTACCTTTATGTTTCGAGCAACTAAAAAATTTAATGAGTTTTCACTTTTTCTTATCGTATCATTTCATTTTATTATATTTATTTTCTTTATTCAACGCATGGGTGGTCGTAGTCAGTCAAGAGAATTATGTTTGGTTTCCCGCCGAAAATTAATGACGCCTTTGTTTCTGTTTTCGTATGTTTATATAAATTTTAAATACATAATTTTTTTTGTTTACAATTTCGTTTCACTTCTATAATGAAAATGATTGCTGTTGGAAAGATTTTTTTTTTTGACAATGGGCAGTAATGTTCTTTTGAAATTGCTATGCGATAAATGATGGTTTTGGCGTGAATTTAATTGTTGTTCTAACACTTTACCCTGTAATTTGAAGAAACGGAAATAAATAAATAAAATAAAAGGAACACGAATTGTTGCAGGGTGAAATAGTTGCTGCAAAGCAACATTCCATTTTAATATTCAGTAAATAAATAAAATTTTCATTTTGTTAAATTTTTTACTATTTTGTAATGACTTTCGATTATTCTGAACAAAATATTTAATTGTCATTTGTTTCGCAGCAGTCATTGGTGAAATGAACAACCATTTAATGAGAAACTGTGGTTTAGCGTCGCGGAAGAAATTTACTGTAAATGACTGATATGTTTTTTACCAATGAAGATTTTTTAATGTCTTTTAAAATTTTACACCGAAGTGGAGTTTGTGTGTAATGTATGTAAAAATATTATATATTACTGTAAAAATTAACTATAAAATTTTTAATGAGGAAAAAAAATTGTGTATCGTTGGATCCTCTACCCTCCTCCCCCCGGGAATGTCGAATATAAATTTATTACAGTACCTGTATTACTTTTTTTTTATTTGTGTGAAAAATTCCACAGTTAACAAATTAGATTATCTAATACTCGATTTTTGTTCAAGGAATACAAAATATTTTTTAAAATTGTTTTTTTTTTTTTTTTTTTTTGTAACTGATATATTTTTTTAAAAAATATTTGTTTTTCTAATTTTTTTAAAATATTTGTTTTTGTAATGATGAAAATGAAGCTAGTTACTTTTTATATTGTTCAATTTTCCATTTTTCACCCCCGTTTTAAATTATTGTAGAATTCCTAATGCCATTTGCCTTTTCGTGCAAGCGTATTTGATTTTTTAAAAACTTCTTTTTCGCGATTTTCCTTGTTTGTTTTAATTCATCTCTACGCTTCAGTGACAATCATTTCTATTCGATGAAACAACTTAACCTATGTTTTGTATCAAAATCTACGCAACTTTAGCTAGATACATTTTTCTTCACATTTAAACAGGTTTCATATAGGCGGACCCAAAAATCTTTTCTAAGGAGGGGCCTAAGTTAATGTGTCAGTGTTAAAATTATTAGCAAAATTTGTATTTAGAATGTAATGTTATTTCTTGTTTTAGATGTAAGGATATAATGTACAAGCACAATTCAATCTCGTGTAAAATGGGTATTTAATTAAACTTTGTGATGTGTGTAGAAAAAAGTAACATGCTTTCATTTAAGATTCGTGTCGTGTATTGTAATATCTTTTTGTTAACAATTTGTTTCGCAAAGTATTTTTATTTTTTGGATTTTTCTGATAATTTTTTTATGTAAAAAGTTATTATCAATGATTAATTACAAATTTTATTAATTTTAATATAGTTGTGGATTATATATGTTTTAAAAAATTAGATATGAATGCCATGATTGCATCATATTTGTCGTGTAAGGATAAATATTTTTTTAGAGAACAAAGGAGGCAATTTGTTTAAATTGAATAAAGAAAAGAGAGATAAAAGAGTTTTTTTTAAAAAATTTATATTCTTTTTCTGCGATTCCTTACTCATTTCATAGCAATTTTAATTTTTGTTGACGTGTGATTATATATATATATTCCATTCCGGCCTTAATGCATTTTTTTCACACTTTTTAACGGAAAAAGCTGTATTACTTTTTTTTTTAAAGTAATAATATTTTTTATAAAGCTTATCTGTAAACAACTCGATCGTAAGCAGATAATTTCTGCTTCCATTTATGAATAAGCATGACATAGCTGCGAAACGTTATGTCTTGTTTAGAAGTATTATATTATGTTCAAAGGAAATATTGGAAATCTACTTTTCTTCGAACCTAATACTTAACATTCGAATATACTGATACATTATATGGTGAATTTGAAATTCAATATGAGTTGATTCGTTATTTAAAATGGCATTAAGGTTTTTTTTTTTCCATGTGGTCTCATTGATTAAAAAATTAATTATTTCTTACTAAAACCGGAAGGCTATGCCATTTCGAACATCTCGTGGTAAGATATTCACTGGGAAATTCACAATGAGTTTTGTTTAATGCCATTCCGTATTGTCAGAGCCTCTTAAATTTTTATTTCGGAAATGACTGTGTCACTATTACACATTTTTGAGTCAACTCTGTGATGTATAGGACTTAAGCATTTAATAATAATATTTCTTGAACTATTCTATTCTCGAGTATTGTGTTGTGGAGACTAAAACTCTAGGAATGTGTTTTTCTAGATGGCGATTTTATTAAATGACGTCATTCTTGCGTCATCTAGAGGTATGATTGTCGTTACGCGATTATTGTTTTTCAGGGCGCCGAGAAACTATTGTTAGTTTTTTTTCTTTTTTAATTCATTTCTTGTGGGTACTACAGAAATTCAAAACAGCGTGGCAGCGGCGTTTCTTTTCATTGTGGACTGTTGGAAAAGTGTTTTATGATTTATTAAATGCCTCTACGAGTTAAAAGATGTTCTCTTTCGACATTATTATTTTGTTTGATATGATGATTCGTGGATAATTATTTTGTAATTCTGTTTCGTCAGTTGGCGAGTCGTTTTATCAAATTGTCAAGTCTCATCTGTTATTTTATTGTATTTTTTAAAATTTTTTAATCGTGGCGGTATTTTAAATGTCTTTGTTAAAATTAACTGTTAATGATTTTTTTTTTTTTATCCTCGAGCTTCTTCTTAATGTGAAATAGTTTTTAAAAGTCTTCCACTGTTACTGTTGAAAGAAATCATAGATGTTTGAAACACATGTTTAAATCTGTAGCATTATTACATGTTCTTATGCTCTAGATAATAGTCTTCTGCCTTTCTTTTTAATTTTTGGATTAAATTTCGAAAAAAAAAAAATATTTTCATATGTATCGGACAATTTTTTGCGAATAAAAAAACTCTAATAAACATATATATATATATATATATATATATATATATATATTAATGAAAAAGTAAAAATAAATCTAATATATTAAAATAAGTTCCCCCCTCCCAATTTTTCCTATGTATTAATGTGATTATTATATATCAGTTGTCAGGATAAGGAAGTCTTGCTAAAATTGTTTGTGTTTTCCCCCCAGCTCCTTACCTTTTTCAACTGTATTGAAGGACAATTCAGGCTTTCATATCAACATACCAGAGGATTTTATTTAAATTTTGTATTCGATACTGAATATGCAATGTGTCCTTTTTTAAACCGCACTTTTTTGGAATAAGAAATCGTAATTGTATTTTAGTACATGTTAACGAGTGAAATGAACATTTTTATTTTTTGGAGACACTCAAATTGGAAATTTCTGTGCATAATTTTCCAATTGTAAAGTTGAGAAAAAAAACACCTCAGATTGTGTATCTGTTATATGATTTAAGATTTTGAAGTAAATTACGTGCTCCATGAATGTAGGTATTTTCTTTTTATTAGTAAAGGCTATTCTTAAAGGCTAGACATAATTATATTTATCTGAATTGTTTCTTGTTCTCCTGGATTGACTTAAGCATCGAAGAAAATGTTCCTGCGATACTTAAATCTAACCGACTAAAAATATCAGTTGGGAAATTTAGGAATTTGTTATTGTTTTTATTTGTGAATAAGAAAGTGATAAGATATTGCTTGAACGTTTATTTCAATATGTGAGTAGATTCGTACATATGACTTTGATGTAATCCAAATGCGCAGAAACCACCACAGATCGTCACTAAGTTTTTTCATGAACCAACCGTACTTGTGGCAATTTAAAGCTGTGACTAAAAAAAGATGACGCAGCGTGTCGATTAAGGTTACAAATTCCGTCATAAATGTAGTTATTGATTGATGTTAACTTTATTACGTTACTGGGACGCAGTACCTCGACTTAAGTGGCTAATTTCCAGAAAGAATGTTTTACGAACTGAGTAAGTGTCCTTACGTATTTGTTCGTCTGGGATTATTCACCATGTTTAAGGTCCCACCAATCCCCATCCCCACTCGCGCTATTTCCTTATTTCCAGCAATCTACACTTTTCGATATCTCTGGCCAAGTTATATATTGATTCAACTCTCGTGGCTTCAGACTGTATTAGATATTGGCGATAAAACTCATAGTTGTTCTCCAGTTTTATTTGTTTCCCTTTTTTATCTGAAAAAACTATTCAACTTACGAACTTTGTTATCATGTATTGATTACCGAGATAGAAATATTTCCATTTTGAAGAAGTAGATTTAGGGTATTGGAATTCGTTATCAAGAGGGTTTAGGATCGTGGTAATGTTGACAAAATTCGAAACATTAACATTGCGAAAATGGGATTACAGTACAGAAAATGAGAGTAATTTTTAAGACAAAGGCTGCCTAATTAAGGCTTTTCATACTGAAGTTGAAAGGCATAAAAATTGAAATCTGCATATGTTTAATAACTGCGTTTCGAAATTGAAAATAGTTCTTGAATTATTGCTTTTTAATGGACTTCTTTTTATCCTTTATTATTAATGTATTATAAGTGATTTGATAGGATTTGATTAGACTGATTAACATTACATGTCTATGAATTCAGAATCAATGATATTGACAAAGGTCGATATACTATTTATAAACTTGTAGAGTCTTTGTGAATGACTAAACTGGAAATTGGTGCACGTGCTTCAAACGAAAGCTGTCTTTAGATAAGCCTTCTATCCGATACTGTCGACATGCTTTGGGTTCTTTATTGAATTAATTTTCAAGAGGTTTAATATTCAATGTGGAACAGTAGATTTTACCAGAACTTTTGAGCTTAGAGCGTAAGTAATTGTTATAAGAATACATTTCATTCTAAAAAAAATAATTGGGGGAGGGGCCTTTTTTTTTTTTTTTTTTTAAATGGACTTAAGTTGCTGAATATCACATGATCTCATCAATTTCAGTCTTCGAACTTAAATTTTTTTTCTTGACATTCAAATTTAGTTTATTTATTTTTCAGGTTTTTTATAAGTAAAATTCTAATGCTCCTAAAATTTTCTGTTGAGAGATAATATTTTATTTGTGATATTGTATAGATTGGAAATGAACTAATATGTTTGCCTTTTCGCAGTAATTTCTGAAAGATGTTTTTGTTAATGTTTCAAATATTTGTTTCCCGTTTCCTTTTAAATTAACACTATTTACAGTGAAGTACAACAATATCAAAAACCATTCGGAACTGAACATAATTAATTCATTTATCAAATCTTTATTCCATTCATTATAATTTGAATTTGAAGAGTTATTTTTGAAAATATTAAAAAAAAGGAAAAAAGGCATGTCTGTATGTTCTGAAAATAAATTGTGAATGAAAAGTTTTCAAGCTGTATAAGTTTTAAATGGACGAGGTAATTTGAAATTTAAAATTTTTAATGCAATTAAAACAAAAATTAATACTTGTGCTCTGATAAAGCTGTAATCTTCGAATTGTAGTTTCACGTATCGATAGAATTGAAAATATTGTTTTTGTTGAAGATTCATTAATTGATTATCACATTTTCTAGCAATACAAGGTAAGATTCTTCAAAATAAGTTTTTTTTTTTTTTTGTTACTTGAAAGAAACTAAATGCATCATATATATATAAAAAAAATGTCCGCATTATATTCAGTTCGATGTGGATAGTTAGAAACTTTTATTTAATTTTGATACGCCCTGATTTCTTTTCGCACCATTAAAATTTTAAATTACCTTTCAATAGAGATATATTTACTATGAGAACTTTCTACAGTAAATAAAAGCAAATAAAATTGTGTCTTTATTCCTAGAGGAAAACCGTTATTTTCCAAATCGAACAAGAATCAAAGAATTTAAAAAAAAAAAATCGTTTATCGATCTTAAATATCGTTTGTCATTTTAACATAAAATATCCATCAATTCAAAAAACACTGGAATAAACAGATGATTCTCTCAGTTTCGACGACCATTTTGTCTAATCTGATTTTTCCCAGATATTTTTCGTAAGCAATCGGTGATTTGATGAAAAGATTATTACTCGCGATTGAAAGCTAGTGGTTAGATTATTAGTTGCGTCTTAGGGTGAAACCATCGGCAACAGAATCGGTTGTCAACGTAAACACTTTCGACTTCAGCCCTTATCTGGAATAAGAGACGGAAAAATAAAAATGAAATTTTTCACTGGGAACAAAATAAATTCAACTTTCCCATCCCTTGAAAATTGAAAATAAAATTTCCTTGTGCACAAGGACTTGTGTGACCTTGTCCTTATGCGCATTTTACTATTTGGCGCAAGTCATCCTTGTTATTGGCGGTATTTTAGAACCGTGCAATTTATTTTGACTATTTCCTGTCATTTTGAACTATTATTTACGAAACAAAGTAACGGTTTATTTTCATTTAAATTTGATTTGTCTTGTTTTTGTCTGTAGCGATGTGGGAAAAAAATAATTCTATTATTGTCAGTAAAACCACAAAGGAACACCATTATCGATAGGCATGGTTTGTTCAATTTGAAAAATTTTACCTTCTTGCTAATTGAAATATGGCTTTCAGGATCATTTTCATGGAATACAAAGACATTGTAAAGCACATCGAAAGTTTAAATTAAAAAAAAAATTTTAAAACTAATCTTAGATCTAGTTAAACGATTTATTTATTTTCCCAAAAAATGCGCTCTTTTACTGTACCCATGTTAAGTGTAATAAATTGCAATACTCTCTTTCTTTAAATGGTACTTCCATCTTTCCGGCCCTGTTAGTATTCGGGTGTTTTTACATAGGCAGACAAGCCTTACAGACGCTTTTTTATGCCCTCTTTTTTCATAGAATAATGTAGGCTATCTAAATAACAGTACATTTTTTTTTATATATAGTTTTAATCATTTTGAGTGTTTGATACTCTATTTGCGTATAGTGTATTAAACATTACTTAATAAAACATAGCTTTTCTGTTTAAATGGGTTATTCTTAGTGATTATCCAGCTATCCGGCGGTGCTCTGGTGCGACACCTATCGGATTACGGTGAGATAACCGTACCTTAAATCGAATTCAAATTTTTTTGTTTTTTGTCCATGTACGTGAAAAATATCATCTCTCTCTCTTTCGTTGGTGCACGTGATGCTTATCGACAATTTTTTAGATGCGATACGCTGATCGTTATTCGATAGCATCAAACATGGCACAAGCAGTGACGTTTTGCTGAGAACAATTGGGACAAAGTGTTAAAATCTGATGTGTCTAGTCACCCTAGTCGTGGTTAACAGACACTTTTCTTGTCCATTTGTGTTTTATAAACGATCCCTTGCTGTCTAACGATGGATTTTCCCACCATTTAGAATGCTGAAGTTTTTTCTTATTTTTTCCCCACTCTCTATCCCGTATGTCTGACTTATGGCCATAACCCTTTGCGAGATACGATTAAAAGTGATTCATGTTGAATTTCGTGACTGCGGCTTTTAGTCGAGGATTTCGTTTGCGGGCAAAGCTTTTATTATTTGCTGTTCCTTTCTCTCTCTCTTTTTTTTTGTTACAATAAGCTTTGTTTTTTATTTATTCGCCGCCGAATGGCATCCAGCTATTGGTGCGTTAAATCGGCTCTTGGCTATTATGTAACAGGATTTAGAAATTGCCAATAAATCGTGAGGTTTCAAGCGAAAGGGTAAAAAAAGGATGCTATTCGAATACGTACGCGGGGTCATCTCCTTTTGCCTTTTGTCAATCTCTTCCTTTCGCTTTCGAGCTCTCTTTCCACCAATGAAAAAAATAAAATAAAATAAAGATTATTGAGTTGTTTATATGAGTGACCTGGCATAATCGATCATGCTTTAAAGTCAGAGGTTACTGATCTTTAGAAGACAAACTTGTTTTTAAATTTTCTCCCTCGATTTCCATTAGTTGATCTGTAGAAAACTGTTTTAAGAAGAAATGGGGCGACTGTTAGGTAATTCTTACTAAGTTTTCACATGGTGTGGTGTAAAAATTGAGATATTGACAGTCACTTTTTCCGTCTATTTCTCTCTTCTCTCTCTCTCTGACTCATACAGATGCACTCCCCATAATCATACATTTTGGTGCAAAATTGAAATACGAATATCAATATTTCGTTTTGCTAATTCATTACAAGTTAATCTAACACACAAATTCTTTTAAAAATAACTATACATATTTTGTATACTTGTGTATTCTTGTATATGTTTCTGTTAGTTTATTTTTACTGCGTCTTTTTTTCCCCTCATAGTGTAGTGAGAAGTTTGAAAATGCGGGCGTTATCTTTTGTGAAATTTCTTTCTCCCTCACACATTCATCGTCATCAGCATCATGAAAGAATTTCTTCAAAATTAAGGAATCTATTAACAATCATTACAAGTAATTCTAACGCAAATTACATTAAAATGAACTGCATAATTTGTATACTTGTATTTATTTTAATTTCTTGTTATATTTAATTATTTTACGCAGTATTTAAATACTTCAGTGACCAAAGTGAAAAGCTACAGACGCTCGTTTCTAATCCGAATGTATTTGTTGCATTATGTTTTGTCTAAATGTTGAGAACTTAAACATTTAAGGCCTCATGCAGATACATAATGTACATAAGTACCTCTTATTAGGAACACACACACACACACAAGGGATAATTCTGTTGGTTTCGGTCCCTTTGAATAGTTTACGTAGTAACTGTTTGTTAAGGGACTCATCTATTTAAGGGACAAAATGTCTGGTCCCGTGGGTGTCCTTTATTGGGAGATACTACTGTATTTAAAAACCGAAATCAGAAAACTTTAGCCATATATAACATATGATATTTTTCTTGTTTAAATTATGAAATTGTGGTTGCGAAATAAGCGTGTTTTATCATGAAATATCTGAAAATTTAATAATATTCAATTCATCCTGGTGCAAAAACAAGGAAAGTCCAAATGTAATTTTTGTTTTTAGCCCTCTGGTAGAATCTGTTTCGATTGGTGCAAGACACTGGGACGAATGTTACTCTAGATTTTTTTTTTAATTATTATTTTAGCAAATAAAATAGTTCCTCTTGTTCCCTGTACCTCTTTTTGAGGATTCTTAACTTATCTGGTTCTGTCTCTATACTTATCCATTATTTAATAACACCGTGTGTGTATCATGCATTTTGCATTTTTTAATCTTAAAAAAATACATGGAAGATATTTAACGAGATACATATGCCAGGAACTTAAACCAGATACTGATATCCGATTAAATGATCATTTTTGTATCAAAAGTTTTAATTAATAAAATTATATATTCATGCTATTTTTCTCTGACCGATATTGCGATATGAAATTTAGAGTTAGTGTAACAATAAAAAATATAAAAGAGGAATAGAAATGTATTAATTATGAATAAAATGAATAAAAACCTTATTGAATTATTAAGAGTACTATAATAACTTAAAATCATTGTTATATTAACTTATTAATTAGCCACTAAATTGTTACTCTACTGATACATTGGCGAAACTAAATCAAACTGATTTTGTAAAATACTTTATGAATTATAGAATGAAACTAGTTTGAAGTGAAGAAAATATTAATTATTGAGAGTTTAATATAAATCTGAAAATTTATTTCTCGTAAGATGTCCATAAATTTGGAAATGAATTATTCAGCGGGAACAGCGGAATAATTGAAACCCAGTTTAAGTCATGTTTTCCAAATTAGAACATGTAACCTGCTGTATGAAGTAAAAGGAAAATAGCAGGGTAATTATAAAAATATATTAAATAATATTGATCAAATTTAAATAAAAATAATGTAAAAAAGAATGTTTTCTTTAATAAGGTAGATAATGCATAAAAATCTAAAAACAATTTAATCACCGAATTGTGTCTAAAACTTTTTTTTTGCAGATCTTCGCATTCACAAAGTAATCCGTCACATTCTGATTCAAACAATATTTAATCCAATAAACA
This sequence comes from Nephila pilipes, assembly GCA_019974015.1. Classification (NCBI taxonomy): domain Eukaryota; kingdom Metazoa; phylum Arthropoda; class Arachnida; order Araneae; family Nephilidae; genus Nephila; species Nephila pilipes. Next base: position 144,677 of record BMAW01089220.1, read on the forward strand.
TTCTTTCAAGTATACTAGTTTTTTTTTTTTTTTTTTGTTTCCATCTTCTTTCATTTTAACGTATTCTTCTTGCTCAGGTAGCATCCGTTTCGGTTGTTGATTATCCTCCCCTCCTCCTCCCCCGAACCTAAGTAGCCGTTTTTGTACGTTTTGCAACATTGATCAAGCCAGAAGCTACGGTTTGTACGCATTTTCGAGCTGTGGCCAAATTCCTGATGTGTAACTAAACTAGAGGACAACTGATGCCACGGATTTTCCCTTTTTTTTTTTTATTATTATTTGCCTTTTCAGCTGTTATTTTTGTTTCATTTGTGTAGCGTTTATTAACTTCCTATTTGATAGCGCTTTTATGCTTCGTTTCAATTGGAAACGAAGTATATTTCTTTATCGAATTTGGAAATTCAGTTTCGTTTTTGCGAAACAGAATATTTGATATTCTGATTGTTTTAGAATATAGTTTTTTTTTTTCTCTTCTTTTTGTGTTTTAAGATATATATTTCAAAAGTTATATGTATGTTGTAGTTGTTAGAAGTCATTGGTGAAGCGTTTATTAACTTTTTACTTGATATCGCTTCATTTCAATTTGTTCATTATATACTTTTTCGAATTTTGAAATTTTTTCCTCCCCAGTATTTGTGTTATTTTGAGTTTTTAATAACATGAATTGTACAGCTCTTTTTCCTCTTTCTTTTTGTGCAGTTGGATTGGCTTCAAAATATCTTTTAAAATTTGAAGAAGAAAAAAAATTATTTCAGTGAAAGATGATGAAATATAACATGTCATGGGAAAGTGTTTCTAAAATCTGTTATGTGATGCATTTTTATGTGGATGTGTAATGTTCGATAGAAAAACTGACTATTGAATTGAAACAATAGAAATGAAAAAGATTAAAGAATCAGTAAATGACCAAAACATGATAAATTTATTTGAGAGATCTGATTTAAATGTGATAACTAAAATCAGAATGTGCTTGAAAATTTTGTTACTTTTTAAAGCTTACATAATGTCTTAACACACGAAATCTTTACTTCCTCTTCCAAGTATACTGATTCTTTATTTGGAGTAGTGCATGTTTATAGTATATCAAACGGTTCGTTTTTTTAAATGATGACATAACAAAATTTTTTGGATAACTCCCGTTTTTTGCCCTGGTATACTCGTAAAAGCGGTCTGCATGATCTAACTCACACTTTTCTCTATTGAATACTTACTGTGTCATTCACGGAAACTCGCTCGATTTATTCCTTTATGGCTTGGAAGTATTGCGTGTAAATTTCCAGAATGATTAAATAAAATAAAATCTTCATATTGTTAGCTACTGCCTTCTTGAACTGAATGCTAAAACCAAATATGACACAACCAGATATAACATCGGCAAAGATATGACATAAAATCGACAGATTTTTGATGCACCTATATAAATTTATTTCAACTTTTACAACTTTACTGCATTAAATTTAGATTTTTGATTCCTTTTTGTTTAGTTTAATGTATTTTTGTCTATTTCAATGTTATATATATTCGAGAGAGAATTTTTCGTATGTTTTGTATTGATTGAACTATAACTTTTGTCTCATATATATATATATATATATATGCGCATGCTATTTTTAAAATTCTTTTGAAAGTTGGATAAAAAAATTTATTCGTAGATCTTTTAAATAAGTCTGATGGCTGAAAATATAAATAAAAAGGAGCTTGAGAAATGATTTCATACTCATTGAAGGTGTTTGTGCTAATGTGTTAAGTGACATATATAGAAAAAAAGAAAACATTTCGCATCATTCACTCCTTGATTGACACAAACCACGAGTTGCGTTGGTTTTCATCATCGTTGACTTCCTACGCTGAGCATTTAAAGCTGCTACTAATATATCAACTCGCCTCTTTTCGGGTGTTTTTGTAGTAGTTCGAAAGCGAGAAAATTTAAACACGCGCGCTCTTTTTTCCTTTCCCCCCTTTTTTTTCTTTCAATTCTAGGAATTAAAAGCTTAATACCATTGATAGTGTAGTAATTATAATTTGAGCGAAACAAAACAAAAAGAAAAGGAAATATTGTTTAGTTTTACATTATTTTATAATCAATTATAAGCTGTCATTTAATACATTTATATTTGTGGTAGTATGTTCATAGAATAAAATTCTGTCATGTACATAAAGGATGTAAGAGAAAATCGACTACTTGTAAATCCGTATTATTCAAGCATTTGCTGAGAAGGAACTCTTGTATTTAGTGTAATATTGATTATTGTGTTTATTTCTTTGATTCTGTATTTTATGTAATGAAATTAAATATATAATTTAATCCAACCTTTGCCGAAATGACGACTTGGAAAATATAATTTTTGAAGAACGATATATCCGTTTAAAATAGAAGGAGGATATTATAAATTTTATGGTGAAAGAAATTATACTTTATCTGATTAAACACATACACACATATATATAGATATACACACATATATCAATAATCAAAATTCTTTGTCAAAATGTGCTGTTAAATAATAAATAGTGTCAGACGAATGACAAAAAAAGTTTATATCCTTATTACACATCATTTGTTGCCTATGTATTCTATTATGTGGATACATTCTTAGTAAAATGTTAACTTTAAGATAATTATATTCGTGGCAAAATTGTTTATTTTATTATTGACTGAAGAAGTTCACAAGTTTAGTGGAGCGGTTTAATATGTTTGGAAATAATATATTCTTTAAATAGAAACAGAAGTTCCCCATTTTGGGTATTAAAATAAACATTGTATTAAGTTCACATGAATAGCCATACATTAAGTGCTTGTTTATTGGAATAAAATTATATTGCCGATTGTTAAAAGTTAATTAAAAAAAAAGAAGGTATATCAATGCGCTCAATGTCATTAACTGCATGTACTAATTGACATTTTAACAATCTGTAAGCGTATTACGTATACAGATGCCGGAGTATTGATCAATAAGATATTACCTTTGATCAAGATTAAAACAACTTCGCTACTAGAATGACTTCGGCCGAATTGAAATCCATTATGTGATGATCGTAATCAGAGATTTACTGTTGAATTTAAAGAAATTAACATAAATTAGCATTTATAATACCGAAGAAAAATATGAATCACATCAATGTTACGTTTGATATGGTGTTAATTATATTTTCTCAATGTGAAAAAAAAGTTAGGGAATCTTTCAATCATGATTTCTGTAATAACTAATGATTCTGATTGATTATACAACTAACGAAACAAAATGATATAGTAAGTCGTAGCTTTGGGTGGAATGAAGTTATATAAAATTAATAAATAAAGCCCTTTACTTGAAAAAAGGATCCCAAATTTTTTTTAAGTTTCGAACAAAATGGCAATTGCTTACACATCCAAGTATTCTCGCCTTCTTCTAATATCAGTAAAAAATAACTACGATGAAAAAAAAAATCCTTCCAATAACTGTGAAATATTTTATCTTGTCTAATATAATTATGAGTTGAATTCTATGATTTAGAAAATTATTTCGGAAAGGTAAGAAAAAGAACTTTTTTTTTCCATTTTTAAATTTCAAACAAAATTTACTTTGACCGCAGAGGACTTATCAGTAAATGATTGGTATGTTTTGACATCTGTAAAAAATTGTCAGACGATTTTGAAAGATACGATTCGAAAAGAGGCGGGAAATATTTTTCATTTCGCCTTCCAATTTGACGCAAGACACGTGTCGTGCATAAATTAGAGAATTTTCTCAGAGCCCACGCAATACAGGTGGGTCGGACGCATTCGACACTTCTTTCGAGAATGATTTCCGGTGCCGTTGGAAAACGAGGAAGAATACTATGGTATTTTTATTTGTTTTATTTATTTTTGGTCGTCCGGAATCCCTAGACCTTCAGTCTGATAGGTGTGTGTGTGTGTAGCTCGCGCGAGTTGTGCAAAACGGGGAACCGCCTATAAAAGATATACTGTATCAGTGTGTTAAATGAATGAAAATAAAGGAAGTAAATTTTTTTCTCGTTACATTTTTTAGAAGATGGCTTAATTCTTTAACCGTTTGCCAAGCAGGTGTTTTTCATTTTCTTCTTTTTACTCTTCCTGTGATTCTTTTTAAAAATATTTCTGTATGAAGTTGAAATATGTATATTTATTTACATATAGTGAAATAAAATATATTTTCATGTATGTATGTGACATCATCCATTAAATTTTCTGCGAGATTCTTGGTATTTTTCTTCGTTTGGTTTCTGATAACATTATTCAAATATTGGATAGTAATTCATATAAATTCAAATTGAAAGCATTATTTTAATACAGCTTTCAACGGTCTTCCATGAAATTTAATTGCTTTTTGAACAAAAACTGAATTTGACTGATTCAGAAATACAAAAAGCGCGTTCATCGGTTTAATCAGCTCTTAGTTGTTTGGTACGTAATCGCTGATTGCTTATTTTATGATTTTAATGCGTTAATTTTTGTCGTTTAGCAGAAGTAGTATCCATGAAAATATTTTTAGGCTCTTCAATTTAAAGAAAATTTTAGGGAGATTTCTTTTCCCTCTTCCCAAATTTGAACTTTGAGTAATGTATATATTTTTTGAAAACAAAATTCAGTACTATCGGCTAGTTAAATGAAAAAGAAATTCATTTCAACCAACACCACACACTCTAATTTCCGCATTCCACTTGTATTTAAGGCTCATTCTCACTCAGCTGTTATAGACAGCTTTAACTGCTTTTCGATTCGTTGTGTGCCTTTCATCTACACCTAATGAGGACAAAGCAGGTTTTAGATTGCCAGAAAGTGATAAGAGGATTTAGTATACATACAATAAACAGCCTTCACTTCCTTGTAGGCTCATTTTCAGGTTACAGCTGCAAAATTCTAATGGTGTGACAAAGACTGGTTTTTAACAACGAGATAAAACAACAAGTATTAAAAAAGCGAGAGAATTTTAGAAAGTCACCTCTCTTAAAATCAAGCAGCGTGAGTTTTTAAGACAACTGACTTGATTAAATAGAGCATTTTTTTTAAAAAAACTCTTTTTGCGTTTTGAAATATTGAGGTCGTGTATTGAATTGAATTTGTTTTTTCGTAATTAAAACTTCTAGAAGTGATTTCTCTTTATCACTTTTAGTCGCGAGAGACATAATATACAATTTTTTATTGAAAAGGTTTACCTTCATGTTTTCTGGCTTAATTAACCTAATCTAGTGAACTAATATTTGTTAATGAGCAATATTTTTTTTTAATACCGTGCGACATTGAATCCTATTTATTTAATTATTTAAATGATCTTTAAATTCCCCTTTCTCTCCCCCCCCCCCCCCTCCTCTTGTGAAATCATTATCAAAGTAATGTGATTTTTATCGCAGTTGTATTAAATGGGCCATTTTTAGAAAATCAGAAATTTTTGATAGAGGGGCATGAATGTAATTAGAGTTTTTACTTGAGAATATGGTTAGATAAATAATTTCTTTTCTTTTTGTCACAGGAAAAAACTGTCTGTGATAAAAATATTTTCTCCTACTTTTTTTTAATGAAAATTATTTTAAATTTAATTGCTGTTAGGTTCAATGAAACAATTTTTATATATATTTATTAATATGCATTTATGTAATATTATTTTGGGTAAGAATTTTTTTTTTTTAATTTTGCATTGTAATCTCTTCCCCCCCCTCCCGATATATTAGTACCTTTTCTTCCCTAATGTGCCATTAAGTCTTTATGTGATTTTATGGAAATATCGATCTTGTAAGTCTTTCCGACTTGTTTTTAAAATATTAGGTATGAAGATTTTAGTTTATTCCTTTGTAATTGTACTTATCCCCCCCCCCCGTTGTTTTTTTAAAATTAGCCGTGAGAATTTAAAATAACGAGGTGGGTACACAATTCAAAATTATGCTGTACAAAGCTATGCTACAGATGTATTTTTTATCGTAATCCAATAAAAGTTTCAAAGATAGTATTCCTCAGAAAAATTCAATACAGTTGAACCTTAAAAGTTTTCTCGAAATGTTTTGCAAATATATATATATATATATATATATATATATATATATATATATATCCGTACGGACTAATCACGCGAAGATAAACTGACCGTTAAGTTTGCTTTTCTTTTCATATTGTGTGAGAAGCGAAAACAAATAAAAGGGGAATCAACTTCTAAATTTGAAGCACCAAGTTGTATAGAATGGCATATATCAATTTTCTGATAATTTTTTAATAATTCGTTGTCGATCATGCGATAGAAATATGAAAGTTATAAGTGATGCCTTGTAATGAATTTTCAGGCATCTGATAACCCTTATTAATTAGGATGAATATTATAACTTTTGCACAGAGTAAGTTATATATCTTTAAAATTTATCGTGAATGAGAAAAAAAAAATGCTCAAAAATTTCTGATATACGTGTTGCTTTGCAAAAAAAAAAAAATAATAATAATAATAATATTTATGATTGAACTAGGAGCTGCTTCAAAAATAAATGATTGAACTAGTTCAAAACTATCACTAGTTTCAGAATATGTGTTTGCTTACTGTGTGTAGTTTTTTTAAAAATTTAATTAGTATTGAAGCAGAGTTCGATTTCATCAGTCTAGTTTTGATTATCATGCAAGTTAATAAACAAATGAATCTCAATTTCTATTTAGCTAGCACCATTGCGTATTTAAATCACCAAGTATCCTCATTTTGCTATCTATTCTTAAATTAATACATATGAAAGTAATAATGGCTGGAGTTGCGTCACTTTGTTTGTGAAAGAATGAAATTAATTACCTCTTTAATCTACTTTTAATAACTGCCGCTAACGACAACTCGAATTCCGAACTAGGACTCAATAAAAAAGAATCTAGGTGAACAGACAAAAGATCTTGAGACGCCGCTTCTGACTCTTGTCAGGCTTCGTAATACCTCAGCGCGGCAGTCTGTAATAACGATAATAATAATAGCAGTCCCGCTTCCAAAACAAAGCAAAACGAGAAGTACTTGTTGCAAAATCTCTGTGCGAGAGTATAATATGCATTATAGTAGTTATTCCACCGCCACCCCCTGTTTTTTCTTTCCTCCCTCCTGTGGTTGCTATGACCCCGCCCACTTTCCCTAGCGAAGAAGAGGTGTTCGAGTTCGAATACTTGTTGCCATGTTCGGCAGACATTCTTAATCGTCTACGGTTCGTCGAATCAGTACATTTGTTGGAACAAACGATTCAGTCTGGTATGAGTTTGGATGAGGAGAGGGGGGAGGTACTACAGAACTTGTGTATGATGGAAGAAAATGCGAAAATAAAAAGTGTTTCATGTTCACGTGAGGGCACTGAAAGTAGAATGTGCAAATGGAATAAGTACAATAAATAATATATATTTTATATAACTGATGATTTCGTTTTCCAAGAAAAATATTTCAGTAGCTTATGTTCCTTCTTTTTGGTTGTTTTCAAATTCTTTGTTCCATCATAAGAATGTTTTGCTTTGTTCGTGTTTCTTATTTCATTTTTTCAAATATGAAAGAAATAAAATTTTCGAGAAGTATTTTTTCTTTCTGAAATGTATATTTGCCGCGAAAAATAAATAATGGAGACTGTTATGTTTTCTTTTCCCCTCAATTAATTTTTTTAACAAAGGAAATACAACTAGTCTATGACAGATATTATAAACAAAACATAAGAAATATAAATATTTTTTACTTAATGTTTCGAAAGTATGGGGTACATTTTAAAATAAATTGATGACATTTTCAGTGTATACTGGTTAATATTTGTATGTTTTTTCATGAAATTCCTCGAAAATGATCTTAAATTTATTTTCGAAGAATGTAATCGACTGCGTTATTAAAATATTTTTAAAAGTGAGTCCTGTGGGAAATCGAAAATATTAAGCAGAGGGGAGGGGTAAGCTGGTAAAAAGGGGAGGGTTAATTTATATGCTGGTTAAGTTGTAGGTTCATATCTCAAGTTGATTTTTTTAATCTGTATATCTCATTTTTTCCCAAGTAGACAATTATATTAAATTTTAATGTTCTTTCTTCTAGCTAATAATTTTTTATTTACATTCTTCTAATATTTCTGCATAAAAAATATGGCGCTACAAGTACAGTAGAAGTAATGCAACTCGTCACATATTTTCTAATCTGTATATTCGAAATTTTTATACTCGCAAGTAATTTTAATTGCTAACTTAACCCAAAACAGTAAGCTCTTTTTCAAATGTCATTAATTTTATGTTGGTGACTAATCCATTTATTAATAGTAAAAAATAATTTTTCCCCCCTGTCATTGCAGAAACTATAGCAGACCAGATGTTTCTTAATAGCTTCTGTTGATAAATGCAGTTATATTCAAATCAATGAAGCGCAAAAGATTATCTGATATATTTCTTGCATTCCAGATATTTAACGGGTATTTATAATCGTTAGATTCAATATAATTTATTATTATTATTATATATGATTTTTTTTTAAAAGAAGAATTTTTTTATGATAAAAAATATGGCAATTGCATATCACCATGCCATAAAAATTGATTAAGAATTTTAATTTTGAAATTTATTTTATTCCAATATCTTCAAAAAATTGTTTTATCAAAAAGTTAATTGTTTAAAATAAATTTATGATATTAATAAGTGCATTCGTATTATCCATGAAGACATTTAACTTTTTCCTTTCAACTTTAATTTTGCTTTATATATCATTTTTATGTAGATATTGTAACTATCTTAAACTTATAAGCAAATTTCAGGTTTTATTATAAATACGATATAAATTTAGAAGTTGTGAAACCCATATTGAATATTTTTTATTAATTTTTTGGACAAAGTAATTCCTAATGTGTTTTTTTTTTGTTTTTTTAATAATATTTTGCTGAAATTGTTTCAAGGTGATGCTCATTTTTATTCAAAGCGGTAAAAATTGGTTCAGGAACGTTAGAAATAAATCCTTAGAACCATGTTGGATACTTCAGAACGCTTCCATTACTTATTTTCTCGATGGTTTTTTTAATGAATTATCTCCGTTGTTATCATTATGTTTGGGTTCAGCTTGATCTTACAATAATTCAATTGTCCGTGTCTGTGAGGTGTAAACTGTCCCAAATTAGGTCTAGCCACAAGTAAAAATTGATAAAATTCGAAAGTTGTTCGATTTATTGTAATTTTTTTTTTCTGTTTGATGTAAAGAAATTGTTTTTATATTGAAAATTCAAGGTTCCTGAAAAGCTCAATATTTAAAGATTTTCGATGTATAGAAGTAAACTAATTTCGCAGAATTCGAATACCATAACTTTCTGCACTATATTTTGTTATTTTTTATGTGCAGTAAATGAGTCATACAAAATATGTATTGTAATAAAGAAATAATATAGATAAAGAAATTGAGATAGAAATAATAGATAAAGAAATTGAGATAGTAATATTAGATAAAGAAATTGAGATAGAAATAATAGATAAAGAAATAGAGAATTTAAATAATAACCGATTATTACTGTTATACATTCCAGCAAATTTTTGAAATACATATTGTTGGTAACTGATGCCATGTAGCTTTCAAATTCATATTATATTTTGGAATTCAGTATAGATACGCGTTAAAAGCAATTTCTAAATTAGGAAACAATGCTTGAGGGTGGTAACCTATTTTATTATTGCTTGTTTCACTTTCGTCACAGATAAATTATACAAACATATTAATATAGGAATATGAAAATCTAAGAAAATGCGCCCCATTATATTAATAATTTCTTTTGTGAATTTTATAAAATTTGAATTTTCAAAGAATATATTGATATCAAAGCAAAATGCGATGCATTTTTATGCAAATATACGTAATTTCAAAATCTGAATGTAGTTTTAAAATCCATTTTAATCTTGAGATGATTTTTTTTGGTCTGACAAACTGAGCAATTATCGGTGTTTTCCTTCCATACTTATGTAATAGTTAATGGTATGATGCATAAATAATAGTTATGTGCATGCTACTTAATAATGACATTTTATACAAATTGGTAATAAATATTGTAAATTGCATTTGTGTTGCTCCCATTAAGGTTAATTCATGATTACGATTGAAATGTGCTAAGTCAGCAAATAATATAAAATATGAACAGCATTTTAAAAATTGAGATATATATATATATCACTGGTGGGAGAATTAATATATGTTTGCGTCGAATGACACATTTATTTTTTTCTCTTTGTGGTAAATAATTATAATTATCTATTTGTGCTAATAAAATAAAATTATTAATTACGGAACTGTACAGTTGGCCGCAAGCCGAATATCTTTTTTTTGGTGCATTACTCTCGCATGTCAAATGAGTGAACTATTTTTAAGGAAACCTCCCTCTCTACTAATTAGTGACGCGTTTTAGTAATTTGGCATCATTCCTAATAAGATACTTATCTGCGAAAAATAGAGGATAAGTAAAAACAGTTGCAACGGTTAAAGATCGGTGTATCGTAATGGATGGTTTTAATTGGATCACACTTGAGTAAATTGCTGTAAGCAAATGAAAAAAAAAAAATGTTGTTAAGATGCAAATGGAGACATGCACGCTTATACAGTCGAACAGTCTCTCTTTCTTTCGTTGGAGATGGTGTATAAGCATTTCTCGTTCACAATATATATTCATAAAAAAAAAAAAAAAAAAAAAAAAATTACGAATATAAAATATTTTATGTCTTCCGACTTTAGGGTTATTAAAATTGTCTTCGCCTGATGTATGAAAATAATGCCAAAACTTGGAAACTTTTTGTCATATATCACTATGTTCCAACATACATGGATTTATATCTTAGCATAGAACACACTTCATTTTCTGTTTTACATTAAATAATTCATTGTTTAGATTTTTAACTCGATGTGTTAAGGTGGAAAAAAAATGCTCGTTTATATATATAGAATGTTTTTAAGTTTCTGTAAACGGAAAATTTTGAATTTGGTTTTGAATTGTTCCGAATTTTGGTAATTTAAGGCTGTCTTCGTGTAATGTTTAATGAGCGGAAGCCACATTTGAAAAATATTTTTATAATTCTGTTATTATTATTATGCAGAGTTATGATCTCTTTAAAATATGATATGCTCATGACACCACTCTTCGGAGATTTGGCTGTGCTTTTAATTTTTCCGCTTGAATGACCAAATCTCGTTTATAAACGTAACATTGAAGATTTTTTGAAAAATGTATATAATAATTAAGAGCTTTAGTAAATAATTTATATTTTCTCTGGAAAGTTTTCTTGGCTGTCGTTTTTTTCATAATTATAAATAATATTACGAGATTTTCAACAATCTATATTGTAAGCCCATTCCATTGTAAACGGGTTTCCCATCTTTGTCATAGATCTAGTTGGAAAGATTCTTTTCAAGGACCTTTGGGTCATATAAATTGTTATGTACAATTTGCAAAATTTAATTTTTTGCTGTATTTGTCATGCGACATTCATTAAAGTTTGTTGAATGCAGATTAAAAGTGATTCTAGTGTGAATAGTCAACGTTGTTTTTATTCGCAAAATTACAATTTCAAGATCAGAAAATATATTAAGAACTCTTCGCACAGTTTGAACATAAGAAGTTTATCTTTCACGTGATGCAAAGTGAGCTGACAACAACATCAAACAACGCCGTTTGAAATGAAACATAAGTACACTTTTAGACGCAAATAAAAATACCCCATTTGACGGTTATAGCATTATTCTATCATGGGAAGAGGGGGAATGGAGAACTGTGTATATTTTGAAAAGGAGGGAATGAGGGACTGTAAAGGGGGGGGGGGGGATATACTCTGTGAACCGCGGTGAAAAAGCGAAGGAAACTTAAAAGGTTTAGAACTACTCTCTTAGATGTGGTTTGGATATTGGTTTTTGGATACGAGCAATATGGATCTATTCGAAAATTGTAATCTCTCCGGGTTGCGAAGAACCTCATGATATTTTGATTTTTTTAAGAACATTTTTAACAATTCATGGAAAATCAGCAGATGTAAGCTTAATATTAATAATAATAAATAAATTAAGGAATTAAGAATTTTTCTGAGGTTAGAGGTGCATGTATATATCCGTTGATTTTAAAAACTGAAGCTAACAAAACAGTGATGCGCAGGAATAGGAAATCGGAGATTTCATGCTATTTAAATCTCGAGAATGAACTTCCTTATTTATTATTTAACAAGGCGAAGTTAACTTTTGTTTTAAATACCTCGTATTATTATATTAAATTTTTATACAGATGGTTTTGGGGGGGGGGGTGGGGGAGTGAGAGTAGAATTATACGTAAATTAGAATTCGTGATTTCAATTATTTTTCTTTTCTGAATTCACTTTTTTTTTTTTTTTTTTGCGATGGTAGTCAAGATAGATTTTTAACATAATCTGCATTGTGATTATAATATAATATATAAGTAATGTTTTATGCTTATCAATATATCGTCGTATTAAAGACAATTGGTCCAGAGAAGACTCCTTAAAATACTAATAATTTGGAGAATTTTTTTTTGAATTTTTTTAAAAATAATGTCTCAGAAAAGTGCTTTTAATGTAATAATATTTATTCCATTACATTCTTTTCTTGTGCTATCAAGGTTTTATATTAATAATATTTTCATGATATTTACAGAGTTTGTATCCGATTGTTTCTTCATTTTAGTTTCTTGAAGCAATACTTTTTCTTTTATTTTTTGATTATTTTGATTTTAATAAAACTAAAAATATATAATCAAATATAAATT
>BMAW01089220.1:177804-233706 GCA_019974015.1 Nephila pilipes
TTTTTTTTTTTTTTTTTTTTTTTTTTTTTTTTTTTTTTAAATCTGCAACCTGTACAAAAATGTTAATTTTCTTCGATGTGTTTTTTTTTAAAGTAAGAGATGTATGAACACATAAACATACGACTACTAAATTGCAACTCTGTCAAAGTGTCATGGACTTTGCGTAATGATATATTTTTTTGTATCTGAATTTCTGTTATTTTCAATTTGAAATAATAGCATTTATCTACTCAACAAATCGCAAAAGATTTTTTTAGTTAATATATATTATATCTGTAACAGAAGACTTTATTTTTACATGGAGAGTAATAAGTTTTTGTTTACATATTTGCGTTTGTGAGTGTTTTATCACAGGGCAAGTATTATTTCTTTCTTTATTCATGTATGACATTTAGCAAAATTTAAAATGAATTCATTTATCGAAAAAATATTTGTTATAGATGTCTTCTGTTTTGCTTGAATATAAGATGTCAGATGTTTTTTTTTTTATTATTATTTTATTTGGCAGCATTTATTTTGCGAATGATAATTGGCAAATAATTAGGATCTATTTTTCATGCCATTTAAAGTAGGGGTTGCTAAGGTGTCAACTGAGGTCTACCAGTAGACCACAAAGATTCTTTTTTATAAGTCTGCAGCGAATTTGATCTTTAACATTGACACATTATCTTCGGAAAGCACAGCTTTCTCGCTAGAAATTTTTGATTTAGTAATTGTGTGTACTGTTTGTGTCATACTATTATGACAACGAGAGTAGTGTTCACTACGTAGTGAGATGGTCAAAGCTGTGAAGAAATCAGTATATCATTAAATTAATTTTCAACTACCTATTCAGCGGTTTTGAAAGAAATAATATTTAACATTGTGTGAGTATCATTTTTACATAAAATAATCGACAAGTATCGAGACAAGACAAGTATCGAGAACTTGACATAGTTCAGTACCTCTTTGTCAACAGCATTTGAGTGAATGTATATTTCCTTCGAATTCAGTAAAAATTTAACATAGGTCACAACTGTATTTTGTTTGCGAATTGCTCTCCAAGTTATGATAATCTTGTGTGGATGTTAAATTATGGTACTTTTTTAAATTTTGTTTTTACATTGAAAAATTCATGTCTAAAAAAACTATCTGAGTGAAATTATGAATAATACACCCTTTTATTAAACTATCTTAATTTTTTTTGTTGAATTTTTGATATTTTCGGTTGAATTCATTCATATTTATTCTGGTACATAAAAAGTTTTGGCACGTCTGCTTGAATCGTTTCTTTAAATTAAAATAATATGCGTTACGATAACTAAGTTACGATAAAAATCTGGAATTTTTACTATATATTCTGTTGCAATATCAATAGATAAATCTCAGAATTTTGTGTTTCTTTCCTCAAGAAATATCTCGGTTATTAAAGAATTCGCAGCTCGTTTTAGCTCGCAATTGATTGACTAAGATATACAAAACGACAGATAAAAAAAGAAGGGAAAAAAGAGAAAGAGAGACCAATTAAGAAACGTGGTTTTTAATGGCTCCAGATAAAGTCGATTGATTACCGTTCTTAGTGAAACTGAAATCAACATTACGGGGTCAAAAAGCGGCGGGAAACATTTATTTTTTCTTCTTCTTTTAGTGAAGTTTGGTCTTCGGTCTCAACCAATGACAGAGCAAACGATAAGTTTCGAAAAGCTCTCTTGAAAACTATATCTTTCATCGAAAATCGGCAATTACGGTTTTCTTCGATTCTCTAGATATCAATGTTTGTTCGCTGACGACAGAGAATTGATAGAACTTTTTATTTTTGAAGTAGAAGTAAATGTTTTTCTTTCTTTTTTTTAATCCTTCGAAATCTCAACTTGGAAGATAAGCGTTTACCAGACGGCAAACGTCAAGATAGAGCGACACTTCAAGATAAAAATAAAAGATTTTTAGAACTGGTAAAAGTGTTATGAACCGGGAGGGGGAAGGGGGTAATTGAAAAAGCGACGCGTTCGACCTTGAATATTAACGGACGGTCTTCAGGTCTAGAACACCGGCATGACAGCTTTAAAAAAAATAAAGAATAAGAAAAGTGAACAAAAAATAAAACTCAGATTATGATCATGCATTTTCAACCAAAAAATCGTCTGCAGAGATTAAAAGTTCGAAACGATGGAGAACCAAGTTTCATTTTCGTGAGCTTTTTGTTTCTATTCATTTTATTCCCTTTGTTGTTTCCGAGATGGGTACTTATTTCAGGGGAAAGGGGGGAGGGTTTCTCTCTCTCGAACCTTTTAAAAAAAAAGTAACGCAAGGCAGAGAATAAAACTGCTATTAAAAATGTTTTTCCGCGGTCAGGTTGCCGTGGGAAGATGGAACATCCGTACCCGCGGGGCCTCACGCATATGACCACGTGATAGGTACTTGGCCAATGAGCGTGATTTGAAGAAGGTGACGTCACTGTCTTTTTCTATGTGATGAGGGGGAATATGAAAACGATTAGTGCTAACTGTAGTGTTTAACATGTTTGAAAACCGTGAATCATCTTCGTGCGAATACGGAGAACTTCATGAATATTTATTATTTATCGAATATGTGGAGAGTAAGGGACACACGTCTTCAAATCGAATTAAAATATTTGAGAAAATAAATTAAGAATATTTTCTGTGTTTCTTTCAATCCGGAATTCAGATTTAACTGGAATGAAATATACTCATACTGAGTTATAGAATTGTTTGATATGAAATTATATTTCGGCACTGTTTTAGAACACTTGTCTTTTTTGTAAAATTAAAATAGTCATGAGTTCAATATCTTATGACTATGCAATTATTTGATATGAATGCTTTTGAAAAAGAAATTTTGAAAAACTAATACTTCTCTCCTTCATTAATAAAAGACCAAGTAAAGCTTAAGAATAATTATTGCTGACTTGGTTATGATATATTTAAAGTAATAATGAGCCATTAGGATTTAAAATTCCATGAGAAAAAAAAATGAAAATGGATTTTTTTAAAGTTTTCATGGAAACTCAATGTTATTTACATTTTTTCAAAAAAATATTACATGTAATTGTATTCGCAATAGCTTTCCCTCTATATAAATAAACTGCCCCTGCTTAAATTATGCTCTATATATGGCTCATTATATTAAATGATAAATCTTATTAAATTTTTAGTAATGATCCAAGTCCATTAAAGATTCGGCAACGATATTGCATTTTGTTAGGAAACAACACATTTCACATCTGATATTATTCAAGAAGTTGTAACTAAATATGGTTTGTAAGACAACAGGTTCGTAGTTGAGGGAGTCATAGATTCAATATTCGTTCCTGCCGAATGCAATCGCACATATTAACGGAGAATTCCTTATTGTTAGAGTAAACGAAGTTTAAGTCCTCGCTTAGTGCGGGCTTATATTGCATTAACACTTAATGCTATTGGCGATATAAATCGTAAATTAGAATTTTACTGATTCGTTTGTGAATTATCAGATCTCACAAAGAATTATTTTAAAATGTCGTTTTAAAATAACGTTCGATTTTCCTTATCAACTAAGGGACAACAAAAAAGTTAGAGAACCTTCAATGAAGATAAATGTTTTTGAAAATTACCCCATAAACTTCTGAAGTAACAAAAATAAATAAATGAAATCTTTTAAACTCATTAAAAAATGGCAAGAAGGAGATGAAATAAATTAGAATTTTGGTTATCATTGTCTTTGCGATGCATCTTTCTGATGAAGGAAAGTGTTTAAAATTGTCAGCACTTGATCTAAAAATTACAATTGATGTTGTAGTAAAAAAAAAAATTAATATTTATTTTCAGCTATGATTTCACATCTTTTCTACGAATATGTTGAGTAAGTCTCAAATATAACATATGTTGTTGGATCATTTCTACAGTCATTCTCTATAGTTATATTGCTTAACTGTCTTGTTGAGAAGGTCTTAACTGTCTTGTTGAAATTTAAACCATTGCAATTTTTTTTATGAAAAAAATCTTGTTACGTCGCGACAGAATTTTTCTCAAGTGTTTCGTTTCTCCTCTCCTGCAAACTCATCATATATATATATGTATGCGTATTCATTGAAAAATCTTAACCCTCCCCACATTTTTATTTTGAATGTGATGTATGTATTAAATGTTACTATAAAGGCTGAGGCCTTGATTTCTGTAATTTCTCAAGAGGAAAAAAAAAAAACGGGGACTTGTTTACGGAAATGCGACATATTGTTTTGTTGATGTTTGCCAAATGTGGGCGTCTACGAGAAAAGCTAGTCTGTTAAGAATAATTCTTTCTTCTTGCTCTCTTCTTCATAACTATCGTCACTGTTAAAAGAGAAAGTGAACTTGGATAAACGACATTGTCCTTTATTCTAATTCCAGTGCACTCAACTTATAAAGTGTGGGTGTTATTAAATGATCGTACTAAATCGGTTTCTTCATCATTCATCGAGTATCTTCTCCGTTTTACCGTCCTAATTAGTGGCAGCATTTCGTTCAATTACGTCCAATTGTGAGAGGCAACATCTAATGGCGGTTGATTGTGTCCACTTAAACGAGATAAATAAAAAGATTGTTGCCAGATTTGATTCGAGTATCCTTTTTCCTTTCCAACGTTCGTTTCATCCTGAACCTTTGAAATAAAAGCAGTGGTGGCTCAATTTTTTAATATTTTATACGATGAGAATGTTGCGTTGCAATTGTAGCTGCTGTCTTAATATAAATCCATTAATTTCGTATAGGGAGGCGCATATGCAAGAATAATCGAAAAAACCAAAAGAAAAAGCATAGTAGTATCTACTCTTGAAAGAAATGATGATATTTCTTCATTGAACTTTCGTCTCCTTTACACTTCATCTTCTAAAAATATCCTTTGAAATATTTAAATAAGAGATCTTATATTATAGATAACAACGTGCTTTTTTTTTTAGCCGTAACCAACAATAATTTGTTTTTGAAAATTTCCACTTTTGATTTATTAATTATTATTATATTTCAGGGCTTTAAATTTTTTTTTTGTAAGAACTAAAAAAATGAAACTTCTATTGAACAGCTTAAAGTTTTTGTATCTGTCGATGTATTTCGTTATATTATTAAATGTATAAAATAATTTCAAGTAATAAATATTTTTTTTTTGGCGTTCTTTAAAAAGAAATGAACTTTTATTCAAAATATCTTTATTATTATTTCTTTGGAAAAAATTTTTTGTCACGTATTTTGTTTACAAAATAAAATAAAAAATTTCAAAATATCTCGATTAAATGAATTAATTAACCAAATACTTGACTTATTATATATACTCTCCTCTAAACTAGATTGGATTTTCATTAAGAGAGTCCGAGAACAGTCTTTGATGGATACAATAACATAACTGAGTGGATAGAAAAGATGTCTTTCAATAACTTTTTATTTCTATTATAAGAAATCTAGTTTTATTTGTATGATCAGCCAATTTTAAATGAATAAACCTACATGTAATTAATACAAGCATTAGAACTTGTTGATATAGTGCGCTGTGCTATATATGTTTGTGTGTTATTAATGTGTATTCTATTATTTGAAGTAAGCATTTAGTAAAGTATAATTAAGGAATGAAACTCAGGCTTAAGACTGTCTTTGTCTGGTGTTGCGCATTATAACCTTAACTCAGAACGCAGCTTAAGAGAGGAGAATACATCACAATATTAAAATAACTTTAAGTCGTTACAACACATATATTTACCATACTGCATCCCTAAACACTTAAAAATACATTTTTTTTTGTGATAATTAGAATTAAATATCAATTTAGCATTACCTTAAAGATGTTGAAGTATGGATCATATTTTGCACAATATAAATTGTATTGACTGTAAAACTGAAATGAAATATCCTGCTTTCTGTAAGATAATTAAATTAAAATGAATTATTAATTTTGGGGTATTTCTCAATCTGGCAAAAAAAAAAAAAAAGAAGTTCTGAATTTATTCCGTATTCATTAACATTAGGCGAAATCAACTTTTATTACATTTATAACAATAATAACAATTAACTCTGACTTCAAAGAAATATAGATTTAAAAAAAATTCCATCGCAATTTTGTTACAATATCATTTTATCTTTTTCCTTGAGCAATTGGAACTCATTGCAAGCGAAGCACTGTACAGCTAAATCGATTCTTTCTTCATCCTTCGGGTTTCTTTTCCGTTTTACTGTCCCAATTAATGGCAGCATTCCGTTCAATTACGACCGATTGTTGGAGAAGCTGCATAAAATGGCGGTCGGCCGGTTGTGTCCACTTAAAACGAGATAAACAAAAAAAGATTGTTGCCAGATCAGATTCGAGTAAGTACATTTCATTTTTTTTAACGTTTCTTTTCCCGCTCAATCTTTGGGACTAAGACAATGCTTTGGTACAATTTTTCCGATTGCTCATAATTTCGTACGTGCGCGTGATTCCAAAAACTTGGTCGATCATCAACAAAATACTTCGGAAACTTCACCTTTGTATGTTACCGAGGGGGAAAAAAGCTTTTCGGGCTTATTTGCCTGACTGATATAATAGAATAATGGTTCCGCCACGCTGGTTTTGATAAAAGACAGATTAAACAGTTAATGCAGCAGGCTAGGTTATTCACTCTTGTTTGTACTTTTTGTCTGCTTATTCAAATAGGTGGTTGTTTATGTGTGTTCATGGTTACATTAATCCGATGTCTTTTTTAATGTGGCCCAGCGAGAGGAAATATCAAACTTTTGCGATTGTTTAGTCGAATAATTATTTACGTGATTATTGTACAATATACATATTAAGGAGTTTTTAGGCTCATTTGTTTTTGTGGAGGTCATTAAGTGTATTTTGATGTTCAAACAAAGTTTGCTAGTTATTTGCTGATAGTTTGAGAATGAAGTAAATGAAATAAATTTTCGATATTTTTTTCGGGGTGGGGAGAGATATTGTAAAGTTTCAATTATTGCTGGGAAATAACCAAGATATCTGGATAAAATTTATCCTGCATATTAATTAATCGTTATGTTCATAATATTCTAAATTACAGCTATTAATGTGGATTTGTTTGGTTTCAGGAACCCTTAGATAGAAGTAACCCACATTATAGAAAAGATAAAAGAGTTCAGTCGACTGAGTTCTTTAAAAACTCGAAAAACGCTGAGAGAAATGTTTAACTCTAGATGGTGACTATTTAGAGAAATCTTAAGAATAATAATATTTCTATCTCGATTTTAGTAATAATTAAAACTGAACGATAAACGGAGACAATGAAAACTTTACGGTACTGCGGAGCTACCTCAATGTACTACTTTATGAAACCGAACAAATCGACATTAATAAGTGTAATTTACAACATTATATTCATAAGAATCAATTAATCTGCAGAGTAAATTTTATCCAGTTATTTTGGTAATATCTTAGTAATAATTGAAACTTTACAATACCTCTCGTATGTGGTTTCTTTCAGTGCATGATTTTAAATAACTGCAAAGCAATCAAAATTGTAATAACAGAGTGCAAGTTGACAAAACTTTCGGTTTTTATCGTAAATAATTTTTTTTTTTGTAAAGAAAAAACTATTTTATTATGGTTTAATTATTTCTTTTCATAATTTCAAAGACAGTGTTTTCATAGAAGAGTTTTAAACGTTGCTTTCGGCATTATTTAAAATTCTTCCCAGTATATTGTCCAGTATGTAAAATTTGGTCCAATTACATATTGTAAGCTTTTCTTGTGTGGAACTTTCCATCGCAACGATATTTAAAATACTTATTTATGTAAACGTTCAACAATTCCATCATTTACACTAATTCACTTTGACGCACTTGAGTTACAGAGCCTAAATGTCCCCACGATTTGCAATATGAAAACGTAAAGTCAGGGATTCTTCTATGTAACTTATTCCCTAATTCCGTGAAATTAACCACAGTAAAAGTTTTATGCGCTCATTAAATAATGACATCACCATAAGGTGTATTTTCATTTAACTCATAGTCCCATTTACTCGCTATTTTTGTTAAACAATCCCTTATGTAAAAGGAGACAGATTACAATGTATTTTTTCATATGATGTATAACTCTACTTTATAAGTTTAAAGTCTATAAATATTTTCTTTTCTTTCCCTTTCTCCTCCATCTTTTTAACTAAATAAATGAATACATTTTTAATTATTATTATAAACCAGGTAGATTTCATTCTAGCTTTTAAAAAACACATTTGAACACGTGTATAGAGTGATTGATTGTTTATTTACGTCACAGTAGAAGCAACACGAAGGCAAAAGGCGATTGACTTCTTAGTTTTGAACATTGGTCGAGTGATGAGGACGACACCTGAGCTGGCACTTAAATCTCCAAACTTCCACCCATGTCAACGGGAGGACTTATGACCTTGACCAGATTTAACGTACATCAGCCCCACTACACGACTTCGGTCAGCATATATTGGATAAAAGCTCGTTAAATCGTGACCAGTTTCATTCAACATGTAGAATATTGCTTTAGATAACTAAACATTCATCTTATAGACTAACTTGTTATTTTGCGAATTCGAGATGTTCTCGTTGCTCGCTCCACTCCACTTCAGTAGCTTCATAACTAGTGAAATGAATTATCTGAAGGTGATTTGGCAAACAAACGCAGAATTCATATATTCTGTGTGGCTAAGAAACGCAAAATGACAAAATACATATGCAATTATTGCAACAAAGCTATTTGTAAAGAAAACTTTTTTTAAGGCTTATTGAAAATACTGTGTTGGTCTTGGACTTCTTCAGGGTAGACAGATTAATGGACTTGATATAGCTCTGCTATTCTCGGGGAAGTGCAAAAACAACATCACTTTTAAGGCTCCCGTCGAAGGCCATTTTGATTTCGTGGACGTAATGTTAATCCTATGGGATTTCTACTACCGTCTTCAGCTCTTCACTGTTTTATCTACATGAATGCAAAAAAGTGATCCAGAAGAGCAAAAAATAATGAAGTCTTCTGCAAAATTACATTTTCCCTCTGATTTTTAAAAATATTTTTACCCTTATTTTAATTATTCGTTTGTGGTTTTTCTGGTCTTTAAAAAATGTTCTAACATATTTTCAAAAATCGGAGAGAAAATGCAATTCTGATAAACCTTCGTTATTTTTTGCTCTTTCGGACGCCCTTTTTTGCATTCAAATAGATAAAATAGTATAAATTTGAAGACAATAGTAGAAAATTCTATAGGATTAACATTACGTCCTCGAAATCAAAATGACCGGTAGACAGGAGCCTTAACTTCTGCCAAGAGCGCAAACGTCACTTTTTACCACTTTTATATTTTTTAGTTGAAATATTGTAATATTTTTCTTCGGTTACGTTAATTTGTTTGAAAAATAAAGGAAATATAAAAAAATATTATTTTAATTAATGATAAATAAATCGAATGATTAGTTACAGAGTAACCCTGATTTAATTTCAGTGATCTAGGGTGAAGGCTGAGAGGAAGCTTGCAACAGTATTTTATTTATACATGTAGCTTTTATATTATATTACATATTAATGACATTTACTCTGTACAAATAAATCATATGACTGAAAAATCTGTGGCTACTTTTTATGCATAGCTTGCGAATAGAAAAAGTTAAGTGCCTTATCTAATTTAGGTTACGTGCGTTTGAAATTTGAACTTCAAAGTAATTCATGGCTGTATTGTGGTTTAATAACCTCAGTTTAGCATTCAACGTATTGATAGCCTCATTTAGATCTTAACAAAGCTGTATTGCTTGACCTTACGAAGTACATGCACGTTTCAAATACCGACTGTGGTTTCAATTCTGGATTGTAATACTGAATTAAGAAATGTATATACGATCTCTTATCCTCATTACGTCATTGGCCAGGCTGGTTGGTAAATACTCCAAAAGAGCCCAACATCCACCCGAAATGTAGGTCGAGTACCAAAGTGAGGCCTCCGCTTAAATGAGGGCAAGCGTGCTCATATCATGAGCCAGTGGTGACCATTTGTAAGTTGTTTGCGATTTGGGTGCATATGTATTTACGCTGTGGCTGTTTGGTTCTTTTATAATGTTAAGTTTGCGTGTCTTAGTAAAATACTAAAGGATGTAGTGAAAAAAAAATGTTTTTTTTTTCATGGCTTCCTGAATTCCTTTTTTTCTTTTTATTGAGTTGTTATTTTAGTACTCTTCCTCCCTTTAATACTGGCCTAAATGCATTTATGTTTGTATTTGTAATGATTCATGCATTGTGTGTAAAGATGAGAGAAAAGAATAACGCAGGGCTTTGAGTTGTGTTTATCCAAATTTTTCTTAGTCGTATGTGATTGGAATTTTTATCCCTGTAAAAATTCTGGGTCAAGAAATTCAGAGCATTTTATAAAATAAATATAAAACTTAAGATAGTCTCATACCACTTCAGCCTTCTTTTGTCGAGTCCCAAAAATAAATTAGAGTTTGTCTTACCGCTTCTACGAGTTGTTAAAGGTCATTTCATTTGATTAAATGTGCTTTAAGTGTAATTTTGTGTTAGTGATTTTATGAAACTGCTGTTAAATTAATAGTTATCTGCTTATAGATTAAAAGTAATTTTATTTCTAGTGATATTTAATTACCGATTATTGTTCGATGAAGTATTTGTTATGGGCTTACGTGCTTCTTAATGTTAGGGAATAAGCTTTGATAAGTATGGTATTTGAGATGTGGGTGTTATTATAGTGTTCTAAGCATTTACAGTGTCTAATTTCTTATGTGGAAATTGCTTTCTCGAGTTATATGATTTGCATAATGTTGTCTACATATACACATTATTGATATGTAACTCTTTGACCTTCCAAAAAAACATTAATTATTCTCGTATTCTTAGGATTTTACCTGTTTGTAACCGAACTAGTATTTTAAAATAACTTTAGTTCAGAAATCGGATGTGAATAAAAAATTGTAAATAGTTATAAAAATTTTTGAAGTTTTTCCTTCTTAAATGTAATAATAATTTTTGCGATCAATTACATTTTGTATACGTCGGGACTGAAATGATTTATTACTCCATAAATGAGACGCATATTGGTATCAAAATGTATTTGATACCAATTGTATGATTTTTTTTTTTTTTTTCACTTCTCGATAGTCGATTTTGTAAAGGGATTTTGCGTTTGATATACAATTGAAGTTCATAAAATCTGCAATTGTGTTTTAATTCCTGTTTTTCTGATTTTCAATTTAATTTTCATTAAGTTTCATTAAAATAAAAAGGATGTCTGAAAGAAGTATGAAGTGGACATAATTCTTTCATATGATATGTTAAGTTACAATTTTTTAGTATTTTCCTGACTGATTTTGTGTGCTTTATGTTTATAAAAAATTACAAATGTTGATTCTCCGCTCAAAATCACTATGTGTTGTTGTTATGTTGTGAAGGGTTTTCGCAACCACAGCACCATCGATTACTTCAGACTATGAAAGATATAAATTTATGAATGAATCTATTAGAACACTATCTTCATTTTCTGTTTAAAAAATTATCTGGACTATAGACTCACAAAAGTGGTAACTTGATTTGAGGTATTTTGAGTTGAGACAATTTCATCTAGATGATAACACTATACTAAAACTCAGTGTCTACATGATATCTATTTTAAAAATCTCTTGGAAGAAACATGTTCACTTTTTAATACATATTTTGGACAAATAATATTGCACAAGTATATTTTTATTCACTAAGCCATTTGGAGAGGTATACAAAGTTGCGATATTCTGAATTTATTCGAATCAGTAGTGTTTTCAGGTTAAAAGAATTTGTTTCGTGTCTCTGTTATAACATAGCTATTACTTACCATTGATCGATTTGTAATTCTATGGATTTGTGGCGTTTAAAATTTTGAATAATATGACTCTTAAAGAAATTGACAATATCCTGTCGCAAATTGTAACGGAATTGCTCGATCCTATTGCTCTTGGTAAAAAAGATCATTTGGAATTCTCTAGCTATCTCTAGGATAAAATATTATTGAATGTAGAATAACATTTTGAAACCATGCAACTTTTTTGAGTATATATATATCTCCAGAGATTAACTATTGTTGTTCCTGCATTTCAGACTACAATAATTTTCAGGGGTGATTTTAACACATCCCCTTTTTGGTAAAAGCTCTATTCAAATTAAATGCTTTATCACAAGTACTGAGGGATAGATATATTTGCTGCTGTTTCCTGCAACCAACTTGCCTCTCGAGGAAAATTCTATCACTATCTTGTTTACGCCAGTTTATTAAACTCTAGCTTCCGCGTGTTTCTTTGAGAGCATGGAAAAAAAAAAGCGACTCTTTTTGAGATACGATCGGCTAGAGATGCTGGAGGGTTTTTCGGTTGCAGTCGCATTAATTTAATGGGACACCTTGTCTGAAACTAGTTGCTATTTACGATGGCGTGTTTGGGTGAACGCTTCACTTTGGACGCGGTGATTCTTTTGAAAGAAATGATGCATTGGCTTTAGATGAGATTTCGTTACAGTTCATAAATATCGCATTCATTTAATATAAGTTGTATTTGTGATCATATGTTTGACATCACCATCGACTTTAAATATGCTCGTCATTCGGGAATTTGTTTTCAAGCTTCTCTGGATTCAGGAATATTTTTCATGTTTAGTAGTTGGTGTGTATCCACACATACACATAACACTCTCTCGACGTACAACCGCAAAATAAAAATAGTTAGATCGTAATTCTGGTGAAAAAGTAAAGAGCGCAATTTCTGAAATATATATATATATAGTACATATTATGCATATTTTCATTTTGTACAATAATTGTTGTCATTTTGATTTAATTTTGTGTTTTATGTACTGTTTTTAAAACCCATTTGAAAGAAAGTAATGTTGAAAATATAAATCCAACTTCCGATTTATTAGTCGGAACGAAACTTTGTTCCAAGGAGAGGTGTGTATATGTATGCAATCAGAATTGCATTAATAAGTATCAACAATAAAACATTTCTTCCTCCTCCCTTTTTCTTTTCTATCGTTTCCTGTTTTTTGTGGTTGTTTGGTGATAACTCTTTGTAGAGACTAATTAACGCTCAAAAATCGGCTTGAATTCATCTATTTTTCTACATCAAAAGTCATTTTTGCTTCAACATTCTGTAAAAAGAAATAAATAAAGTAATTAAAAAGACCTCTTGAGATAGTGAAATTGTACTTTTGAACTCGTGGGAAAAGCCCTAAAAGCTATAAATATTATCATATATTTATGGTGCGTATTTTTTTCTTTAATTAATTATATAGTGATCAGTTACCAAATGGCAGTGTGCAAAATTGATTGTATTACATCATTTACAATATCTAAAATTTAGTGCTGTCAGTATAAGAACATTAATGCAAATTGAATTCAAACATCTGATTTAAAAAAAAAAAAAAACTCACAGGTATTCATACTTTTTTAAGTTTCAGTTGGAAAAATGAAAATTTAATTAAATGACATCGACTCTTCCTTCAATTGAAAAATTTTGTAAAACATTGTAATTTTATTCTGACAAAAAAAGATTTTTATACTTCCCCCTCCTTTAAAAAAAAACTTATTGAGCGAAGTCTGTCTTTGTTGCGAAGTGAGAAAAAACGGGCTTCTAAATATGAAAGAATAACGCACTCGTCTGAATCTAACTCAAGGGGAAAGAATAAAAAAAAGCAGACTTTGAAAAACTATTTTCCTGAACTTTCCTTTTTACCTGTAGCATTCCATCACTATCATCATCTCGTCCGAACTCCTGCTGCTGCTGCAAGAAGAAACGTTCCTTTGTCCGACTCTCTGCGGCTCAGACAGAAAATTCCAACGTTTTTGAAACCGAGTTAGCAGCGAGCAGAAGGAAGCAACAAGGCAACTCGGGCAGCGCGTTGCCCTCTGGTGGTCGACAAGCAAAGGTCAGCGTCCGTATGTGTGGCTTGTTGGATGGACACTAATCACGATATCTCAGAAATAGCATAGAACAATGCAGCGCGACAAGTCCAGAGAAAGACGTTGTTATGTTGGGAAGCACACGGGGATTCATTAGTAGCAAAATGGTAATTTGATTGCTTGGATTTGGGAAGAGCGTTCCTTCGTCTTTGTTTGATTACTCATTGTTGGTTCTTTTTTCTCTCTTTGTTACCTTCGAGGGACTTTCCTTGAATTATGCAATAAATTGCAGTACTTAAAGACGCGCCAAGTTGGTTTGTTTAAAAACTTGCCGTTTTCAATTATAGTTAATGAAGAAGGAAATGTTTGAGTTACTGGAAATGTGGAGTCTTTTATTCCGACAGCTTCTAGTTTTTGTTAAGATGTATGCTTTAAGCAAAATTAAACCATTTCTATTATTATAAATTAATTTATTTTTCTTTTGTGTTTTAAAAATGTAAAAGAATGATTAGGGGTTCGTTCAATTATCGTATTTTCCTTTGTATAAAATACACGTCTTTACCTTAAAAATTATCTTAAAAAGTGGGGTGCGTCTTATGTAATGAAGATGAAGTTTGTTTCCTCGTTTAAAGTCATATGTACTCCCTTTTATGTTCTAAGGTCTTTGTATATTATTAATGGGGACAAATCATGAAATTAGTTAAGATAGAGAAGGATGAGATGACAGTGACATGGATTTTGCAGATTATTGAAAGGTCGTTGTACTATTAAGATTACAAATAAAATAATCTTTTTTTTTTTTAAATCACACTTTAAATTTTAGTTTTTCGCCGAGAAAATTGTATTTAATATCTTGGATACGTCCTATACAACAGAAAATAAGGAAAGTTTATTTTTAAGTCCAAAAAAAAAAGAAGCAAAATTTGAATATTTTAAGATTATTATTATTTTCTTTTCAAGTAGGAATAAAGCTATGAAAATTGCGGTAGATCTTTTAGCATAAAACGATGTTTTATTAATTGGTAATTGATTGAAAATACCGTATTAAAATCTCCATTAATACGTTTTAATCATATTAGCATGATGATGCTGTAAAATTGACTAAAGTGATGGAATGAATTTAATTATTGCATAATTAATGTGAAACCTTTACAGGCGACAATCGGGATAAAGTTTCACTTTAAGGGGATTTTTGATGGCCCCCGTTTCAAGGAAGCTGTTAAGAAACGGCTTAAAAATTTTTCAAATCTAATCTAGAGTAAGAGGTTTATTGAAGATAATTTTTTTACAGTTCATTTATTTGGAATATATGTGTTAGTTGACTATTTGTTTGGTAAAAGTGTAATACTTGTATTTTACGCCGTGCTCGTTTTGGGTGGATAACTTTTTTATTGATAAATTTCTGCTCCCTCTGAGCATTTCCTATTTTAAAGAACGTTAGGGGAGGGGGGGAATACCAAATGCATGTTCCCATCCAACTTGTCCGTAATATGTAGCAAATCCCTGTATTTCAAACATCTCAGGTCCGGTTTGAAGTTAGGATAATTCCATGCGATCAAAGTTGTAACGAAGGCCCGAGTTGCAGGACAGGGGGAAAAAAGCAGTTATCAAACAGGCTTTTTATATTTCTTTTAATATTAACTTTACTGGAATCCTCATCAGAGTTATATGACTCGGAGATTGTTCTTACTGTAAACGTTTCGAATGTTCGAGTTGGTTTGATTGCCTCCCGTAAAACTTGGAGTAATTTTTATGACTTATAAGAGAATTTCTTTCTCCAATACTCATAATTTCTGTATAAATTATATTATTATGAAGCAATATGATAGTTTTTTTTTTTTTATTATTATTATCATTTATCCCTTCTGAAATTTTTCACCGAAGTGACGTGTTTGGAGTTATTTAGATTTTTTAAGGTGTTTCATTTTTGGAACTCCTACCTTGTTGATTTAATTAGAATTTAGTTTTATATATTTTACGCAAAATATCAAATTTCGGTTAAATCTAGGGGGAGGATAAGTTTTTGATATTTTTAGATTATTCATTGTTTGTTATTAATATATGAATAATACGAAACATATTCCGGATTATAGTTAGTTTATAAAAATATGTTGTGCATGTATTATAATGTTTAGTACGATATCATAATAAATATTAGAAACAAGGATAATGTTAAAGAACTTTAATCTTAAATTATGTTTTGTATTACAATTATGAAATATTTACTGAATAGGAAAAAAAAAAACCTTTGTGTGTGTATCTGTTTAAATAGTTATGTATTTGTGATTAGTTTCTTGAAACGGTTCATTTTGCGATGAAGATTTAAGGTATACACTTCTTAAAGTAGAAAATATTTGTGATTCACGTAGAAGATATGGAATTCGCGCGCGTAGTCATTTTTTTAATAATGTATGAACTCGTACTCTCAAAAAATTTACCTATATCCAATAATGTTTTGGAGGAATATATACTATTGAATGTTTTTTCAATTGAGAAAAACTTGTTTTTTATTTTATAAGTAAAAATTTTAATTTGAAGCAATGGAGTTTAATGTTTTCTTTTTACGCAAGAAAAATATTTTGCTTCAGTGTTATTCTATTGTGGGTACAGTACGATCAATTGAATATAGTTAGGCTTAACAACTCACTTGATAAGGAATTCATTTTATTACGCGTATTACCTAATTTTTTTGAAGTTTTCGTGTGTGACGAATTCAATTTTTTGTATTGGAAATCTATTGCAATTTTTTAAATTTTAAATAAGCAGTTGTTTTTGAATTTTTAAGAAGGCCTATTTCCAAGCTAATTGTTTTGCGATTAACTTATTACGTAAGACCACTGGTAAAGAACAGCTTGAAACGAAAAAGTTTTTTGAACAAAATCGATTATGTTCGTTATTTAATAAAAAAGTTAAAGAATCCTTGATTTGTTCGGTTTGTGTAAAGGCTCTTTTTTTTCCTTTTTTTTTCCCCACTTTCTGAAATTCTAATGTCACATAAATTACACTTAATTACTCTTTAGTTCTGAGAATCATGATTAATGATGCAAGAAAATTAAAAAGCAGTCATGTCCTTTCGTGATTTATTTCATGCTATTATTCTAAACCGCAGTAGCACATTAAAATATTGCTAATTAACGTCTTGTTTATGCAAGAGACAATCAGGAGATCAAAGTGTCAGTTCGAAGTTGAATTGTGTCTCCACTCTACTGGTATGGAGGACAATATGGACAATTGCATCACAGAGGGCGTTGGCACAACTCAATTTTAATCTCATTAGTTAATTGTTTCTTTCAAGTTCATGAATTGCTCAAGCTGCCATTGTTTTTATTTTCGCGTCATTAGAATATATGGATAAACAAAAGCCATGGGGAATGTAGGCCACAGGATGTGGTAGTTCTATCGAAATGAATATTGTGTATGGGTATTTTTCGTTTTGAGATTTGTTTCGACGTATTTGCGATTGTTTTTCTGAATTAAAACGAATGTTTGTTTTTAATATGGTACTAACACATCGATCAATAACTCCCGAGTCTAACATTGAAAACAACATTTTTTTTGCAAAATTTTTTTTTATTCATCAACATAACACCTTTTGTTAATCACCTTTTAGGGTGATACAATCGTTCCAACGCTTTTTCAATCCCCCCCCCCAATTCCCCCCCCGCAAGAAATCTTTTTTGTTGCGAGTAAATAGCGATAAACAGCTTTCTGAATCATCGACTCGTTGCTGTTTTTGTTCCATCGAAAGCAATCGCGGCACCCACTTGGAAAAAACCTTTTTCACTTCACTTCAAAAAACCTTTTTCCTGGTCCGATCGACTTTAAATTTTGACACGTTTCAAGCAAAGGTTAGTACTCTAGAAATACCTGGTTACTGGTTTACTACGAGCGCCATCTCTGGGTTAGTCTCGGGAGTTATTGATCGATGTGTTATTAGGATTTTTTACATTTTATTATTTCTAGTTACTACCGTAATCGAGGTATTTATGATCCTTGGGCATTGTTTGAAAGCAATTTTTTGTGTTGAATTTTCAGTTTAGATTTAAAATAATATTATCGATAATAATAATAAAAAAGTTAATCCTTATAATAATGCTTGGTATATCTAAAAACAGTTAATTTTCAATTAATTTGTGTAACTTATGCAATTAAATTATTAAATTCCATTAATCATGAATTAAAAAAAATATAGAAATAATTTAATATTATTGCAAACCCCACTGTAAGTGTATATTAGTTGTCGGTGCATAATAAAGTTATGATGCGTGACCAAAATTTATGAATAATTTTTTCCTTTCATGGTAAAAAAGTCTGTATTAAATATTATAGTTATTAAACATTTTTAAAAAAAATTTAATGGCCCATAATTTTAGTTTTCAGTCTTGATTGGTTTTCTAATGGATAGCAAGTACGGAAATCTTTATTATTCGTGGAAAGAAATTCCGAAGAAATTAGTGTTGATTTCTTTGTGTAAAACATGCTAATGCTTATGAAGTTACAGAGCCCTTTCTCGCTCTCTTTTCTATTCCTCATCCCCCCGTCCCCTTTCACTATTGTTGCGAGTATAAAGAGTGACATAAATAAATAAAAAAATTAACCATTTTAACCATGTGAATTTTGAATAATTTGGTTGAATTTTGTGGTTCAGTTCAATCCTCACTTCTAAAAATTATAAGAACGGAAAAGGAACTAATAAAAAGAACCCGCGCGGTAAATAGCGTTTTCGGTATACCGAAATTCTGACTGTATATACATAGTTTAATTTGATCCCTTTCCTCCCCGTTTCATTTAAAAATATTTATTTTTAAGATTTCTCGGAATATATTGCAATGTATTAAAATTAACTAATTATTTTTAAAATAAATATTATTATCTTGTTTTGTACGTTGATACTTTTTTTTTTTACAAAGAAATACGTAATTTCTTTGCTTCCATTTCTACTGGAAGATTTTTTTAAAAAATTAATTTGCATGTTCCCCCCCCCCTTTCTTCTTTAAATTCTTGATGGAATATGATTCGCGTTGAATTATTTTTAACGGAAGCACATGCTCAGAAATTACTCGAATATTGTAATTATTATTTTGACTTTATTTATTTCGAAAATTCGATATAAATTCATTTCCAGAATGATAAAATATGCATGCATTTGTATTAACAATTAGAATTTTTTTTTTTTATTTAAAAATTTATGTTATCGTACATAAAATAATTAAATTTATGAAATATAATTAAAATTTTTGTATATTATTATTATTATTTACATAAATAAACACATAACAAAAATGTAAAATTTTAATGTACACAATTATTACAATTTTTCTTTTCCCTTTTTTTTACTTGGCATTTTCCTTTTATGTTTAAAAATTATTTTCAGTTTTTCTACTTGTGTTCTAATTATATATTTTTTTAATTCATTACAGGTATTTTTAAAACAAATGTAACAATGCTCTTGAGGAATATCAGTGGAAGGGAATATTCATTCTTTGCTCAAACGCCATCCAAAACGCAAGCCTGGTGTACTGCTTTAGAGTTATAATTCTCAAGCAGATATGCAGTGCACCGGGCTTGCATTGTTGCTGTTTGCAGTGCTCATTCAACTGAGTACTGCTGCTCAGCCTCACAAAGATGCTTATGTCATGAAAGGAAAAAGTAAGCCATCCAATTGTTTTGCTTTATTTATGTTAATACCTTTTAATTTTTTTAAATATCAATTTTCCCCTTTTTTTTAAATGACTTTTTTTTTTCTTATTGAATTTAAATAAGTAACATTTCGAAGTTTAATAAAATCATTAATTTTTAAAAAGCTTTAAAATCTGTTTTACAAGTTCCTGAAAAATATCTACTGCTGTAGCCATAATTATTCTAATTTTCCTGTGGAGTATTAAAAACTATGACTTATTTAATTATAATTTTTTTAAAAAAATTATTTGTATTAAAATATTGAATTGTTCAAATGTAGTAGTCAGTTTAGTATATCATTTATAAATGTGAAACTTTTTGAAATCTATGTGTGCTCTCTTATTTATTTGCGGAAACATTAATTTTTTTAAGAACATTTCCAGTGTGTATTAATTTTATTAAAAAAGTATTTTACTTTTTAATTAAATACCTCGGTTTTTGATTTTGTGATCATGGTCGCGACTCGCGGCCGGCATTATTTTTGTTGACTCGTTTGTTCAAACCCTGATGCCATTGAAAACCCGCCGAGTATTGGGGTGATGCACGTTAAATTTGTCAAGATCCTTCCTTAGGCGTGATGTGGAAGTTTGGAGAGGGAGGTGCCATCTCAGATTTGTCCTTGTTACATGACCGAACCTCAAAATTGCGAGGTCCGTCGTTAGTAGCTTTCGCCTTACTCCTGAGTGCAACGTTAATAAACATTAAGTTTTTATACGGGATTGATATTAAAGTACATAAAGGATTTTTCTTTTAATCAATATATATAGAACGGAGTGGGGATCGTACATCCCGAATCTATACAGATTTGTCCTTACTCGAAGGGCTGGTTTGTCTAGGGGAGTAATTAATTCCATTACCGGATTCTGTGATGACTTCGTATCATTTCAATGATGAGGCTTGGAAGTTGTTTTGCTTCGTTTATTCAAAGGAGAGATGGAGAGGAAAACTATTTATAAAACTACTATGCACAAATTATTTCTATTAAGAGTAAACAGTTCGAAGAAAGATAGATGGCAGCCCAATTTTATCCCATATCGACGATGGGTGTTGGAACGCGCGCTGGCGTTCGGAGTTGACCATCAACGAGGAAAGAGCGGAGTAGAAGAGAAGCGGAAAGAGAGAGAGAAAAAAAAAAGAGAACGAGAATGAAACGTCGCTCAGTTTTGTTCAGGAATAGGGGCGCTGCGCGAGCTATCGCATGACGCTGATTCGTGGTGCCATCTATCGAGTAACTGAGAAATTGGTTTTTAAGTATATTTGAAAATACTATTAATACTTTGATAATTAGCTGGAAAATCCTACATTTATATATATATATATATATAATATATATATTCTAAAAAATTTATTCTTTGCAGTATGTATTGGTACATCAGGGCGTATGTCTGTACCTGCTAATCGTGATCATCATTATCAAAATCTTAGAGATAGATATACAAATTGTACATATGTTGATGGAAATTTGGAGCTCACCTGGTTGCAGGTAAGATTTACTTATTTTTTTTTTACCTGTAATGTTGTTTTATTTAGATTATATTTGTACCATATGTTGAGATATTTTCATACATTATGTGTTGAACTTGGTGTATTATATTTGAATTATTTATTAAGTATTTTTCATTGTTCAAGCATGAATGTTAATTTTTTTTAATAGGATGGCAACTTGGATTTAAGCTTCTTGAAAGAAATTAGAGAAGTAACAGGATATGTTCTCATCTCTCATGTAAATATTCCTCGAATTGTGCTTCCTAATTTGATGATTATTCGTGGTCGTAATCTGTTTAAACTAAATCCTGGAGCGGATGAATTTGCTCTTCTTGTGGCACGAAACATGTTAGAAATTCTAGAGCTTCCAGCTCTGCGTGGTAAGATTTTCTCTTTATATATGTACATTTTTTATTTCAATATTTATTATACAGTTAATGCTAATGATTTTTTTTTTATCTTCATTAAAAACTCAACTTTTTTATAACTTAAGTAACAAGAATTTTCAATAAAATTTAAAAAAGAAGTCTTTAATTTGTTTTTTATTGCATGTTGAGAAGCTTATCCTATTAATCATAATTATTCATTAAATAGTTACTTTATCTTTAACAATTCTTTGTTTTTTCCCCTTCTTTTTAGATATATTATCTGGTGGAGTTGGCTTTTTTGACAATGATAATTTGTGTTACATAAATACAATTAATTGGGAGGAAATCTTAGCTGGCTATTTATTAAAACCAATGTATGTTCATAATTCTACTTTACCAGAGAGAAGATGTAAGTAA
Organism: Nephila pilipes; assembly: GCA_019974015.1. NCBI lineage: Eukaryota > Metazoa > Arthropoda > Arachnida > Araneae > Nephilidae > Nephila > Nephila pilipes. The sequence goes on from BMAW01089220.1 coordinate 199,597, forward strand.
TTTTCTGTATTATATTCCAGTTTTTTACATGTACTTTTTTTGTAGTTAAAGTTTTAGAAAAATTATTTGTGTAATAATAAATTTTTATATGTAGAGGGTGAATCTTTCATTTAAAATTAAAATTTTTTTCTTCATTAAGCCTGCACATACAATACATTGTTTAACTGATTCCAATCTTATAGAACTTTTGATTACTCTAATAGTATTTCATTATTATTTTTTTAAAAAAAAAGAATGTCCTTTTTCTAAAAGTTAAATTTTTTCAAAAATAGCTTTTATTAAATTTGTAAAAGATAGACATAAATTTTAAAATCTTTATATATGCCCCTATAAGAATCTATACTATATGTCTCCAAATAATAAGAATAATAATGTGAGAAAAATTTCTTTTTCAATGACAATTACATCTGTTATGAGTACTTTTTTACTTATTAGTTGCTGAATAAGTAGAAATAATTCACTTTTGTTTTCAGTGTATTTAAGTTTTTTGGTGTAAATAGTTTTTATTTTATTTTACTGAAATTTTTCTTAAAAATGTATATTAAAAATGAATTGTCAAATACTTATTTCATTTGGGTAATTTAAAAATTTTACAAATATACTAATATTTAATTTAAAAAAATAGAAATTTCTTAGCTAGAGACAACTGATTAATTGAGATCTATTAATAAAAAATAAGAAATAACTCTTTTTTCATAATTTATTAATGTCATTTTAGGCCCACCTTGCCATAAAAGTTGTGTAGCTGGTTGCTGGGGACCAGGAGAACTTAGTTGCCAAAAATTTTCTAAAATAAACTGCTCACCTCAGTGCCATCAGGGGAGGTGTTTTGGACCCAACCCCAGGGAGTGCTGCCACCTGTTTTGTGCAGGTGGATGTTCAGGACCAACACAGAGTGACTGTCTGGTACGGAATACAATAAGTTGTCTCTTTCTGTTTAATTTATTTCTTGGAAGTTCTAAATATTTCTGATCGCTTATTTTCTGCTTGTTGATGGATGGATTTTTTTATATTAAATTATAGAATTACGAAATTAAATGAAATGTATTTTAACTGTAGAAGAGAGTGACTATGGAATACATAATCATGATTCATGAAACAAAATTCGGTACATTTCCATTTCGCCGATGCGTATCTCGCCAAGCAGATTTTATTGGCAACAACACAGAGTAAACACATATTCCATTTGGCGTCGGTTGTATCATTTTTGGCGACTTTATTGCTTGCGCCGGCGAAATGAAAAAGTACCCAAAATTCAAATATTTTATTTTGAATGATTAAATGGATGAATATTTTGTCATTGTGCTTAGTATTGCTTGGTAAAATTTTATACTTTAACTACTTATTGATTATTTTAATTAGGAATATTTATTTCTGTCATGTTAATTGATTCAGTAGTTCTAGAAATATATATATATATATATATATATATATATATAATGTTGAAACCATTTAACATGCTCAAATAGATATTTAAAATTAAAAAATATAGTTACTTTTTTTTAAATCCTCTACTGAAGAATTTTAAAAAAGTATGCATTAATGTTAAAAAAATGTCAGTTACCTAATTTAAAATTGTTATATTATTTTTATAGGCTTGTAAAAATTTCGATGATAATGGTGTTTGTAAACAAGAATGTCCACCAATGAGACGGTATAATCCTGCAACATATTCTTGGGAAAGTAATCCTGAAGGAAAATATGCATATGGTGCTACGTGTGTAAAAAACTGTCCAGGTAAGCCTTTAATTAATTTAATTTTCATTACAAGCTGAAAGATTCACTTTTCTCTGTTTGTTTTAATGTATTTTATCATTTATATAATACTGCAATAGATATATTTAGTATCATTTAAAATAAAGTTTATTTCCAAATATGTGTTTTTACAAAAGTGAAATTATCTAATATTTTAAATTATTTTACTGTCAACTTTTATTGTGATGTCATTTGTTTTTTTAATTTAGGATTCTGAAATTAATTATTGATTTATATAATTTTTTTTAACAGAACATTTGTTACGAGATAGTGGAGCTTGTGTTAGATCTTGCCCAGATACTAAGAAGGCTGTTGATGGAGAATGTGTGTCTTGTGATGGACCATGCCCTAAAAGTAAGCATGCAAATTTTAAAGGCTGCATCTTTTAACTGAACTGTACAAATTTTAAAATTTGTTTTTTTGTAAACTTGAATGCATAAAAAAGTTAAATAATTTTTTTCCTCCCACAGATTGCCAAGGTGTAGAAGTTGTACATTCTGGGAACATTGATACTTTTCGAGGCTGTACAGTCATTGAAGGTTCTCTGACCATTTTGGATCAGACTTTTGATGGATTTCAAGATGTCTTTCCAAAGTAAGAAATATTTAAGACTATTTAAATACATATTTGTGAGGTATATAAGTTATCTTAAATTGTTAAAAATCTTCTATGCTTTGAAAAATACTTAGCAAAGTTTGGTTGTTATTTAGGAAAACCAAAAAAATTATTTGATTGTAACAGTGATTAAAATTCAAATGTTACGATTATTGACGATAGCTGTTGCATCTTTACTTTCAAAAGTTAATTTTAAAGTGATAAGGATTTTTGCTTGAATAATCATCAATTCGGTTTTCAAATATTAATAAAAACTATAATTATTCATAAAATCATTTTAAATGTTTAGGTGTTTGGAAATAGTTTTGCATTGTGTATGTGTTTAGCAAATTAAATTTGTCCAATAATTCTGGTAGTTTAAAATATATTAAAAAAATAGGCTTAAAGAAATTTTAATTAAATTTGTGACAGTAAAAGTTGCATAATATTTTTAATTACATTACTCGTATATTAAATTGAACAGCTTTTAATTTTTAATGTCAGTAAATATACTGCATGAAAATTTTTTTTTGAATTCCTTTTTTTCCCCCTTTACAGCTTTACATTTGGTCAGAGATATCCAAAAATGCATCCAAATGAACTAGATGTTTTTTCTACTCTGAAGGAAGTTACTGGCTATGTCAATATTCAGTCCTCACATCCAGATTTTCGAAATTTATCTTTCTTCAGGAATCTAGAAATTATAGATGGTCGACAACTTACTGAGTAAGCATTGATAGTTTTCCTCTGCAAAGTAAGATTCTTAAAAAGAAATTGAAGAACAAGTCCATATATTAATAATTTATTCATACTTTCAGATTAAATGCTGCTTTGTATATTGTAAAAACTTCTCTACGAAGCTTAAATTTACGTTCTTTGAGAAAAGTAAGATCTGGCAGTGTTGCAATTTTAGAAAATTCTGAACTGTGTTTTGCTAGTGAGATTCAGTGGCCAGTATTGATGAGATCTAGCACTGGAAGTGTGCTATTGCAGCGTAATGCTGATATAGATCAATGTAGTAAGTAGCACTTTTTACTGTATTTTAGTTGGACATATCTGTGGTTCTTGAAATAGTCATCAACTGTGGTCAAGAAACCAAATATAACTTAAAAACATTTAATCATTTAAGTTTTGTAAAATGTTTTTAACTTTTAAAAATTATATTATCTTTAACTTTTCTTGATAAACATTATTTAAATTGTATTTATTTGTTAATAGTATTTAAGTTGGAAGGTATTCATTGCATGTGTGATTGTAAGGCAGTTAAGTTTAAAAAGCATGTACCAAAATCTCAGAATTGGAAAATATATAAAAATGCTTGAATGATTTTGATCTTATAAATGATGTGTGAAAAATCATAAATAAATATTAATTTTTGTAATAAGTTTTATATTTATAATTAATGTATAATAATAAAGAAATCTATTATTTTCATGTTATATTTTTCAGTTAAACTTGTAATTTATATAAATCCCATTATTTGTAAAATTTAGGAAAACAAGGGTTGACATGTGATGAACAGTGCTCAAGTGAGGGTTGTTGGAGCTCAGGACCTGATCAGTGTCTTTCATGTAAATCTTACAAATTGAAAGATACTTGTGTTCAAGGATGCAATACTACACGAGGGTATGATATTTTCCTATATTTACTTGCTTAAAATGTAAATATGCTTAAATTTGTTTAAATCATAACATGGACATATTACTAATCTTATATATCAAATTATAATTTTTTTAAATAATTTAACTTCAAGATTGTTTTAAAAAAGAAATTGTTTTGTGTTATAAATATCTGGAGTAACCTAGATAAATTATTTGAATCTTATCTTTAAAACTTTTAATAAATTATTTTTGATACATATAACTAAGATTTGTTCATTAATTTGTGTTAAAATGAGTAAATTAGTATCTATTTAAATTATAATCTATTTTAATATACAGAAAAGATAACATACAATTACTTTTAAAAACTTTATCATATTTATTATTTTTATTTATTTATAAAGATATACTTTTCATAATACATTCAAAAATGAGACATCCTTGCAAAAAATTTTAAATTAGAAAACTTCTAAAGTTTTTTACAATGATTAATTTTAAAAACTTCTGAAGTTTTAATTTTTGAAAAATTGTTCTTAAATTAGTATATCATAAATCAGTTTCATTTTCAAAATATTTTGTCTTCACAAGCATTTTACCTTTTCCAGGATTTATGATGCTGGTAACAAAATCTGTGAATTCTGTGATGTAGAATGCTTAGGAGAATGTCTTGGACCTGTAAGTATTAATTATTAAATTTTATTTTGTTAAATTTATTTCAGTATTTTTCTTTTTATGCATACCTATTGTTTGTTTGAAGCTTTGATATTCATATAATAATTATTAAAATTAAATGTTTGTCTTGCTAAATAATAATTGTTGCCTGTTTTCCAGGGACCAAGTAATTGTACGCAATGTCGAAATGCTCGAGATGGACCGTACTGTGTCAGTCAATGTCCTGTGAGCAAGTATAATGAGAATAGAGAATGTATGCCTTGTCATGAAAATTGTGCTAATGGGTAAGAATTTTGTAACTGAAAATACAAAATTGTTATAACTGAAAATACTAAATTGTTATAACTGAAAATACTAAATTGTTATAACTGAAAATACTAAATTGTTATAACTGAAAATACTAAATTGTTATAACTGAAAATACTAAATTGCTTTTGTAACTGAAATGCAAAAGGGTACATTTCATAAATTGTGACCAAGAAAAATTAATGGTCTTCTTGATTATTATTTGTTGGATCTAATTTAGGGGAATTATATATAGATATAATCTTGAAGAAATTTTTTAATTTAATCAAGAATTTGTTTTACTTTTGCTGTATATGCAATAATTATATTATAACTATATTATTTATTCTTAATAATCTGTAATAATGTCATTTTCAAAGTATTTTACTAATTTTTTGTTCTATTTTTAAGTTTATAAAGTTTATTTTCATTGTATTATGCAGATTTTATTGGTATATAAATATTTGAATGCCTTTACTTTAGTTGTACTGGTCCACGCAATACTGTTGGCCCTGGTGGTTGCAAATCATGTGACAAAGCAATAGTCAGTGCTTATGATCCAAACATAGTTGTAAGTATAAGTATTGCATAAAATTATTTCATTTTTTATGGCTGAAACATGACTTTGTCAATCTTCAACACCTAGTAATTATAAGAAAGTAGTTCAGCTTCTGATTTTTTAAGTTATATGTATATAAAATATAAATTATTTAAATAAAATATTAATATTTATATACGATTTTATGTAAAAATTTGAAACAATAATAATAATATACCTATAGAAAGTTTATAAGAGATTACTGTTGCTAAAAAAAATTATGATATTTGTATTTACTATTACTTTTTCTTTTACGATATTTGTATTTACTATTGAATAACCTATTTGTGTCAAAATTTTATGTTGCTGGTAGCACAGAAAATTAATTTCTCTATATGTTCAAAAAAATCATTGGTACTTACATAAATTAAAAGATTTAAACAATGTTAAATTTTGTTTGCATATGTTGTGTTAAAATTAATACAAAGGAGAATGCTTAAAATCTGATGAGATTTTAATGCTTGTTTCAGACCAATCAAGATTGAGTATTTTGATTTTTAAAATTTCAAAACAATGGCATTTTTTAAAATACTATTCAAATTTTTTTATGTGATACATACATGAAATGACGTATTTATTTAATTGACATTTGTTTCATTATTGAGTTTTTGAAAATTGATTTCGTTTACATGAATTATGTTTTAACTCATGAAATTCATAGCACATATATTTTTACAGGAACAATGTCTGAAAGCTGAAGAACCTTGTCCTGATGGTTATTACCAAGAATACAGTGGACCACATGAAGAAGGAATCATGAAATCTTTAACAGGGAAATCGGTAAGAATAACTTTTTGACATAATCAATATCCTATTAATGTTTATATTAAATAAAATAAATCATTTTTCGTATTGTGTATGAACTAAATTATGATTTGATCATCAGGTATGTCGGAAGTGTCATCATCGTTGCAAGAATTGTACTGCCTATGGAATTCATATTACTGTATGTGACTGTCTTAAGTATAGTGCAGGAGAGCAATGTGAGGATAGTTGTCCTCGAGATCATTATCCTGACAATACAAACTTCCATTGTGTTAAATGTGCTGAAGAATGCAGGGGGTGTACGGGACCTACAAGTACCGAATGCTTAGCTTGTCGTAATTACAGAGTGTATTTAGCATCTAATCGAACTCTGGTAAGTTAGAAATCAGCAAGTTCTTTTTAAATAACTTTCAGTAGAAGAGCTCTTATGAATCATATTTTGACTAAATCGAGTTTTAAAAAGTACCAGGAATTTCTTATAAAAAAAGCAACATTTTATTTTTCAGTATTTTTCTTTATTTTTTGGTAAATATTGCATATTCACTAATGAAATTACTTACTTCATTCTTATTATAGTTTAACTGCACTGCATCATGTCCAGCTGATAATCCATATAAAGTATTTGATGATAATATGGAGGATCCATATTGTTCAGATGTAGATCCAATAGCCATTGCCTATCATGGAATGTAAGTATATTAGCTTAGGTAAATCTAAGACATTTGATAATGATTTTTGTTAAAAAAATTCATTTAGTAAAAATTATAGCTATAAAAGAATATTTAATGTTACATATTCAGTATGAAATATTACTGTTTATTTTGAATATTGTCTTTGCTAACTTTATTTAATTATATTACATAGGTTGTTGATAATTCTTCTTTTTTTGTTTTATCGTTTCATATAATTATTAAACTGTGAAAGAAAGGTACAAAAAATTTATGTTGTGCAGCTAAACAAGAAATCTGCAATGGATTTAGTTTTAATTATATCTTGAAATTTGTAAATATATCAATAAAGTTGATTTTATATTAATTAGCAATAAAATATATATAAAAATAATGTGTGAAATGTATTTATTGGTTTTTTATTGAGACTTTATTTAAATTTCAAACATAGTAATAAATAAAAATATTTTTAGTGATTAGGTAAAAAATTTTAAGTGGAAAAATTATATACATTTCTCACATTGGTAAGGGAGAATAATATTTGATGTTTGACGACTGAAAATTATTTATAGGGAAATAATTTTTCTTTATCTTTTCCCCCACCATTATAGTAACGATGAGGAGCATTTACCAGCAATATTGGGTGGCGTAGTGGGCTGCATTTTATTACTTGCAGTATTTGCTGGTGTTTTTGGTTATCAGTGGATGCAGAGAGTTAAAACCAAAGAGAATACTATGATGATGACCATGGTAAGTTAAATTTGTATTGTAATAGTCCAGATGAAATGTGTTTTAATTTTTTTTTTCATTATTGAATACAATTATGTGACTAAAACTAGGTTATAATGTTAAAATATATGTAAATATCCTCTTTTTTTCAATTCTTGAATAAAAATATTCTTATGAATATATAAATTTTCTTTTTAATTTCATACTGCTCAATATTGAATGTGTGTGTAGATATTAAAATGGAACTCAAACAGTTTTAAATAAATAAATATTTTCAAAAAGTTACAATGGAAAATATTCCTTTTAGTTAATACATTTAAGTTTTACAGGGTAATTAAAAATAATTCTTATTTTACTGATATATGATTTATCTTAAGAAATTTTTGTTGTTGCTAGGTTTGTTGCATAAATGATTTATAATGATATTTTCTATTTCATAACATGTATTTTCATTTTCTCCCAGCGAATGAGTGGCTTTGAAGATAATGAACCCTTAAAGCCTACTAATGTGAAACCTAATTTGGCCAAACTTCGAATTGTCAAAGAAGCTGAACTCAGGAAGGGAGGCATATTAGGTTATGGAGCTTTCGGAACTGTGTATAAGGTAAAATTTCTTTATTTTACTTCTTATCAATTTTCTATTTGAAATGTTTCTTATATTATGAACTTTAAAATTATCATGATTTTCAATCAAAGCACTAACTTGAATGGATTTAAATTAACTGTTCCTTATATATTGGTGTAAATGTGCATTAATTGAATTATGAAATATTTCTCATTTTTGGTATGTAATTTTTTTAAAATTAGCATAAAGTTAAGTTTTCAGAATATAACCATTAAAATATTGCATTCTGATTGTTTTTGAAGAAAGTAATTCAACCAAATGAACTAAGTCAGTCTCTCTCTCTTTTTAAAGCTAATTTTAAATATTTTTTGTAGGGTGTTTGGGTACCTGAAGGTGAAAATGTGAAAATTCCAGTGGCTATCAAAGTTCTTCGTGATGGCACATGTCCCAACAACAACAAAGAAATCCTAGAGGTATTATTGTAAACTGTATTTGTTATTTATTATTCAGTATAAATACTCATGAAATAAAATTCTTCAGAATATTTGTTACATATATCTCTTTGATTCATTTGATATGTTAATGATTATTTTTTTTAAAAAAATTAAATATTTTGGATGAATTCAGACATTTTATAACTTTTAGAAAATATTGATAATTTGAATTAAATTTCTTATGAAAACCAAATGAGTTTTGCATCATGCAACTTTTTGAAATTAATGTATTTGTTATTGCAGGAAGCATATTTTATGGCCAGTGTAGATCATCCCAATCTTTTGAAACTATTAGCTGTATGTATGGCTTCTCAACTCATGCTTGTCACTCAGTTGATGCCTTTAGGATGCTTGTTGGATTATGTTCGTTCCAATAAAGATAAAATTGGTTCTAAACCTCTATTGAGTTGGTGTGCTCAAATTGCTCGGGTAAATAAGATTTTCTGTATTATATAATAACCAGTTATGAATAATTCACTCTTTAAAATTTGTAATTTATTTATTCTTGTCCCCCCCTTAATGGTTTTTTTTTTTTTTTTTGGAAGGAAGGTAATTTACTTGAAAGCTCATTTTTTTAAAATCTATTTCAATTGGAGCTGTCAATAATTAGAAAAATTGTTCTGGATGTTACAATTTATAAATTCTGTTATGAGATTGTTATTAAAAGCACACTTATTAAATGGGTGTTTTTAATTTTATATAGCTGCTTAAAATTATGTATTTTTAGTTAAAACTTGTTAGGAGTGGGTCAAAATTTAAAAACATTTTAGTAGTTTATGTGAAGTAAATACAGTTACATTAAGGATTTTTTGTCACATGTATTAGTTATTGCTGTGTATGTACATTAATTTTAATTTCAAATTTACTTTTATTTATTTATATATATTTATTTGTTGTAATTGTAAATATGTTGATTCAAACTGTTTTCAAGAGATGAATTTTTAATGATTATTATTTTATTTCATTTCCACATTATTTCTATTATACAAGTGAATGTATCTAAATCATTAACAAGGTTTTATTAATTTAACAGGGTATGTCATATTTAGAAGAAAGTCGAATGGTACACCGAGATTTGGCTTTGAGGAATGTTTTATGTAAGTTCAGTTTTTTTTTTTTTTTCCCCTTTTCCTTTTATTTATTATTTGAATGTTATCATTCATAAAAGGATTTTTACACAATTTATCTTTTGTAATGATAGATGTTTATACATGTATTTATTTTGTTTTCCAGTACAAACTCCTGGTTGTATAAAAATAACTGATTTTGGTTTGGCCAAGTTTTTGGATACTAATGAAGAAGAGTACAAAGCAGAAGGTGGAAAAGTATGTGAAAAAATATTTTATTTCATTTTTAATGTTACAATATTTATATATTAATAAGTTTGTGCACTATTATATATATATATGTTATAATTAAACTGAAGTTTTAAATTACAGTTGATAATCGGATTGTTTATTTGAACTATTATTTTCTATTTCTGCCTAGATGCCAATCAAATGGTTAGCTCTGGAATGCATTCAACATAGAGTGTTCACTCATAAAAGTGATGTCTGGGCTTTTGGTAAGTTTTGTACATCTTACTTCCATCTAATATTTATAAATAACTTTTATTGTTCACATGTTTCAGTGTGTGTATTACATTAAAATTATTTAAAATATAGGTGTTACTGTATGGGAATTGCTTACTTATGGTGCACGGCCATATGAAAATACTCCTGCTCGTGAAGTTCCTGATCTGCTAGAAAAAGGAGAACGTCTGCCTCAACCATCCATTTGTACAATTGATGTCTATATGCTGATGATAAAATGTAAGTGAAATGCTGTCTTTTGATAATTATAGGTTGATATTTTTTTTCATAAGATCTCTCTATTAATTACTTTAACTTTAGAGTATTGTGCTCTATTCAATTCTTGACATTTTTAAAATTAAGCCAAAAATGTGATTCTAAATGATTATCATAGCTATGCATTATCTGTAAATGAGAATTTTAAGGGTAAAAATTTTACTTAACTTGTAACTTATATTAATAGCATAAGCATTTTATTACAGTTTTATGTGCATTATGTTTAAATATACACACAAACTTATCTTTGTGTGCAAGTTTTTATAAAATTATAATTTTGTACTCATGGACCGATTTTCAAAAAATATGTTTTTTTAACTTAATATATGCATAATTGTTTAAAGTTGTACAATATGTTTTAATAATATGTAATAAATTTATGACAGTACCCAAAAAATACCCAATAGACTATAATCAATCTTTTCTCAAATCTTTCTAATTATTATATTAATTATAGGTTGGATGCTTGATGCTGAATCTCGCCCAACATTTAAAGAACTTGCTGATCAGTTTTCCAAGATGGCAAGAGATCCTGGCCGTTTTCTAGTCGTTAAAGGTGATAAGCTAATGCAGCTACCATCCTATTCTGCCCATGATATTCGGGAACTAATCAAATCAATCGGCATGTCAGCTGATGTGCCAGGAGTAGTAATGGATGCTGAACAATATTTGCATCCAAAATTAGACGATGAACAAAGAACAGAAACTGATTCTATTGATAAAAGCAAGGTTAGTAATTAAGATCTGCATAAAATAGAAAACCCTTTTGTCTTTCTTATGTTATTAAGAAATTCACTCAAATATTATATATATATTTGGACTGTTAAACCGTTTTAATAACTTACACAGTAGTTTTAAATATTTATCTTTTAAATATATGGATTTAAAATTTTGAAAGGGCAAAATAAACATTTTCTTAAATTTTTACTTATTTTAAATGTGTAGCTTCACATTTCATTTTTTCATATTTAAGTATTATTGAATTATATATTTAATTATTATTGTTTCTATTTTAAATATAAAATTTCTAAATTTTTTATGTATAAAAACTATCATTCATCAAGCATTAATTATATCAGAATATCTGCATATAATTTTGTCTTCCTTAACATTATTTTGCTATATTTTTAACAACTTAGTATATTTATCACATTTTTTTTCCTGTAAACTGAAATTAATCATTTTTTACAGTCATTTATTTATTTTTTTAAAAAAAAATTATACTATAAGCAAATCATTGAACTTGCATCTTGCAAATAATGTTGCAGCCTCAAGATAACAGAAGCACTCCAAGCACTCCTGTTGGTAATCCTCAATTACCAGAATTGATGCCAGTTATGCCTGTATCCAGTAATTCAACGATGTGGTACAATGGTCAGATTGTTCCTGATCAACCACCTCCAGTGCCTAGGTATTGCCCAGATCCTCTAAATGGCATTACAAAGGGTGAGTTTTAATTTTAAAATTGTTCCTTTTTTGTTGGCATTTTAATAATATAAATGTATTTTTAATGAATAAAATTTAAGTATATTGATTAATAAGTTAATAAAAAATATTGTTAGTTGGAGTGAAATACTGTACAGTAATAAAATTCCACTTTAGTATTGAAGGTAATTATTAAATGTGACAACTGGAGGAGTTTATTATGTTTTAAATTATCATTAGTAAGCTTTACTAAGTATATTTTATTTTTTCCAGTGGATCTTTATAAGTATGATCCTAATGACAAGTACTTAAGCCAGCAGCCACCTTTGCCTGTAGACGAAGAAGATTACCTAATGCCTGCTTCTTGCTCCAGAGGTCCATCTGTTCGATATATGGACCTTATTGGTGATGCACATTTACCTGGTAAGTCACCTTTTCTATCTATGCTTTGAAAATATGTGTTCAATTATTTGTGATGGATAATTTTTCAATATGATGTTTAACTCTGTTTTTTGGATTATTTTAAATATATTTTGGTCTTATTTTAAAATCTGCTATACCAAGCTTCAATTATAATAATTGTTTTCAACATATCCTTAAATGAAAATCTCATTGCAAACATATTATAAAACATTTTTCTTTCAAACTTTCCAAAAAGGGTCTCTGTTGATAACTTTACAATTTTTATTGTACCTGAAAAAAAAATAATTTTGATGTTAAAGGCTTAAAAGGAACTAGATTATAGTGTAAATTGATAAATTAATTGATATAAATAATTTATAGATGAGAAATTTTTCTACCATGGAATCTTTTTTTTTTTTTTTTTTTTTATTTCTCATATAATTAACTCAAATGTCAAATTACATAAAATTTTGCTTGAATGTTGCTTAATTTTCAGGTTTAAAGAATTGGTCCTGTAATGGATGTTTTTTTTAAAAAAATTCTATTCAATTTTTTTGCATGAAATCTTACATTATTTTTTCTGCAATTTAAATAATAATAATAATTGAAAAATAAATAGCATTATTAAAAATATGATTTATGAAATACAGATTTATGAACAAAAGTGAATTTAAACATACCAAAATTTTTCACATTTGGATTCATCATGCTATAAAACCTTTAACTCCAAAGTATCTTACAAATCTGGTTCAGTAATGAAATAATTTTGTTTTATAGGTTAATTAACTATGTTAATTAAATTTATTAATCTATTTCACTATAATTTAGTTCTTTTGAGTGATTAATATTGATACTATTTTTCTCAAGATGTGATGAGAACTGTGAAAGAATTGTATTCCGTTTTTTAACAACTGTACAGTATTATAACATAATTTATAAATATTTGGAATGCAAGTTGCTGGTTTTACAGGAATGTTTTGGTTTTGATAATAAAAATATATATATCATAAAATGTCTTAACTTTAAATGCGTTAAGTGGAGATGAAAAAAGTTGTGCATGATTTTATTATCTGTGTAATCATTGAAAAACTTTCATTTTATATATTAATATTTGATTCAAAGGGTATTAAATATATGCTACTAAGTAAATTATATTTCAACAAATATTCACACACATTTATTTCATAATTTGTGAAAAAAAATATGTTTAAAGCAAATGAACAAAATGATTCTTTAATTTTTTTAAATTTAAAATTCACGCTTATTTATTGCACAATTTGGAAAAGCAAATTAATGAAATGAATCTAATAATTTAGTTTATTAATTTTTGTTGACATGTAGAATATATGTATTTGGGCCTTCCCTTTACTTTTGAATGTCATTTTATTAATAATGTAAATACCTTCCAAATTTGTTCAAATATGAATAACAAATTGAAACAATGTGAAAAAAAAATGTATGTTACCATTATTAATTGTTTCTTTTTCTTTCTTGCAAGAAACAGTAGGTGTGAGACCATTCAGCCACTATCACTACATCCCTGATTTTATTCCTGTTCGCCCTCGTGGTATGGACAATCTAGAATACCATATGATGAATGACAGTGCCAACAATCCACAACCATTACCGCCTTTCCAAAGGCTCTCAAGTAACAGCAATTCAGAAGAGACTGAATATATGACTACAAAGCGTGAGCTAGTACCATTGACTCACCATCGTAATGAAACGACTGTCTAGCATAGTATTTGCATTTAGTTTTACAATTTTTGCCTATGTACAATGTTGGGACCAATTATTTTTCAAGTTTCTACATGAAACAATATACTGCAGCTATTTTGTATATTGAAAATCATCTATACCGGTTTTGTGTCGAAGAAAACAATTGTGTTCTTCAGCAATTTTTTAAAATGGAGATCGATGTGTGCAAAAGAAAAATTGACATTGTGGTAAAGAAAGTTGATTTTGAAGCAAAAGCTATAAGTACATTATTCCACTTTTACATTGAGATTTTTGAAGAGGGATTGCAAGAAATATTGTCATTCAATAGTGTGATAACAGATAATACATATGTTCAATAAGAATTTTATATAAATTTTGGAATAATTTATTTTTGTACAACATTTTATATCTGCCACTATCTTGGTCTTTCCTCCATCATTCTAGCCACTCCTACTTTTCTACTCTTGTGAAGTAATTAAGTTATTTTTTTACAAGTATCATATATTCCTTTTTTTGGAGAAAATTTACTATTTTCCTAGCTTGTGCCTTTATACTAAAGGAAGATCTTGTTTTTTGAAGATCTTAGTCCAAAGAAATTGTTATAAAATAAATAAGATGTATGTGGTTTATATTTTTGCATTTTCATCTACACTTCCTAAATCAACAGACATTTTTATAGCTGTCCTATTAAATATATTATAGGATGTGTTTCTCATGTTCACTCATCATTTTATTTGCCATATAACATCATCACTGAATTATAGTGAAGTGCATCACAATTATGAACTTTTTTCATCATGTTTCTCAACAAGACTAGAGTTACCTCGCATGTGCATGTATATAAATGAACATTCTTTGTCAAGATTTGTGCAAGTCTTAGTACCTGGAATTTTAGTTCATGCTGTCAGAAAGGCTGGATGACAATGCATTAAGTTCTTAAAGAAAAATGGAATAATATTTCCATGGAATAAAAAATGTGATCCCTGCACTGGTTATACTTCACTCTTTTTTTTTTTTTAAAGAATTGAATGTTTAATAAAAACATAAAACTGTTATTCCTACACGAAAATTGTTGACTTTAAATAATTAGAAGTTATTAAGTTGCTGCAGTTTGAGTGCCATATGGCTGTGTTATATTTGCTGTTTAGTCATTGTTTTATGTTTCATTTTTTTATGTGCAGTGTGTTAGATTTTTGTGCTTTTTTAAGGGTAGTATTCTTTCATGCAGTTATATTATAAAATAATTACTTGTAAATTTCTGATAAGTATCTATTTATTTAAGTAATTTAAGAATGAAATTTGTTTTAAAGTGAAATATATTTTTAGTGTTTCATTATAGAAGAAAAAATTCAAGTTTATAAATGTTTTTATCTATTTAAAAAAGTTGTCCTTGTCTTCAATGGTGCAAAATATAAGAATATTGTATTATTAAATTAAATTTTCATTACCTGGTGGATTCAGTGTAAAATTTGTTTTAACTATTCAGTGTAAAGGATTTTAAGTAAATTAATTCTTCTGTAGCTTAAAGATAATACTTTGAATTATTTTTTCCCTACAAATTTTTTTAAAATTGTATATATTTTTATTTCATCATTTTCATTTTTGCAGTTTAAATTTAGTTCCTCCCTATATATTTTTTAAATATTTAAAATTACATGTAAGAATCTCCATATTATTTGAATTAGATAAGTGCTTATATTTGATGTATTCTAAATTTTATATAGATTGGAAACATATACCATTTTATAAATTTCATTTATCATTTTTTTTTCTTCAAATCATTAGATTGATATTGAGTGGCAATCTGAAATGTGATACATTTTTACAATCAGGTTTTCAATCTTGTGATTTTTTTTTCACTCATAAGTGAGTATGTTATAATCCATTGACCTGGAATGGCTCAAAATGTATTTAAAATGTTACTTGTTGAAATAGTTGTTATGTTGAGTGAAAAAAAACTAAGCTTTTATTATTTCAAAAACACTTGTTCTTGCTTATAATGAATCTGAAATTCTGTTTACTGCACTCGTTTTGCCATTTTATTATATTCTTTTTGTAAATTTTTTTGTACATTCCTTATTAAAGTTGTGTTAACTGTATGACATTTTCTATTTTTTGTAATTTTTTTTTTTTTTTTCTTTCCTCGCTGCATATGGGAAAATATTTGGAAAACATTCTATCAATTCTTGTAAAAATGTACAAAATCATTATTTTGAGAAAGTGTTTAGATGCAGTATTTTAATGTTGCAATAAATATTTTATAAAAAAATTCCTAGTTGTATTTTATTGTTGTTTTATGTCTACTTTTTTATGTGCATTAAAAATCTTGACTTTAAATTAAATCTTGATTTTTTTTGTGTGTGTGTGTGTGTGTGATCTGAATTTTTCCAAATCCAGTAAAAATCTGAATGACGAAGGTAACTTATTGAGCCATCTTGGAATGAATGCGCATCAATATTTTTACGCGACGAGAATGTAATGGAATCATGAGTCTTGATTGGAATATATGTAATCACACATAAGTACCCACAATTCAATAGTTGGTATTTCGGGATGAGGTTTAGTTTTATTTAGTTTTTATTAACGTCGCCCTAGAAGCAACACGAGGGCTATTGGCGACGGACCTCGTAATTTTGAACCACGGTCAAGTGACGAGGACGATACCTGAGCTGGCACCTCCACTCTCCTAACATCCACACCAACGGGAGGACTTTGGGCCCCGAACAGATTTAACGTGCATCAGCCCCGGCTACACGGCGGATCTTTGGCGGCCAAGGATCGAACCCGTGACTGAACGAAAACCGCCGGCCGCTAGTCCACGACCTTGACCCCTAGGCTACCGCGGCCCATTTCGGGATGAGGAAAACCCTACTTGTAACAATCTCTCCCCATATATACCAGAGATGACCAGCTACACTGCATTCGGAAGCCTTATTTTGGAAAGGAGTATTTGAAAGAGCTGTTTATATTCAGAAAGATGGCTACTCCCTTGGCGCGATTTTGAAAATCTTCATTTTGGCCACTTTTGTCAGTACATTTTAATGGTGCTGTGTATCACGATCAAATTAAACCAGAGAATGGGCGGTTGCCAGATTTCGCAATGTATCTCCAACAGATATTTCCATTGCGAAGGTGTGGCCTATGCCGCATTCTAACCTTTAATTTTTATAATAATTCATTTAGGTTTGTCCACAGCGGATGGTGTAAATTGCTAAGTGAGTAATTTAATAGTACTTTAAAAAAAAATTATGAGTTAATTTGTGTGAGAAGGAAATTTTTTTCCCATAAATTCCCGATTAAATAAGTAACCATGCTAGCTGGAAAACTTAAATACATAGAGGAGAAAAGGAGGTTTAAAACTGAGTGAGAATTAGTTGTGAAGAGAAAAAATTATGCCTTTTATGTCTGGTAACATTGTCACAGTTCAAGGACATTAATCTTAAGCGACGTTATGAATCATATCACTGTTCTTTCAGCAAGCTATTTCCTGTTGGTTGCGATCAAAAATGAACTAAAACATTGTATTAAAAAGCAAAAAAAATTGAAAACCATTTTCTTGTAAATGTTTATTAAAGAGGTAGATGTAACAACGGAGACTGAGTTTATTAATGCCTTCAATATTGCTCGAGCAAAGCGTCCTTATACTGAAGGATAGTTCATGAAAAAAATATGGAAGTAAATCCTGCTTTACAGATCCAGGAAATAAGAAAATGCTAAAATTAGTTGGAACAAATACTTGCACTAGATATAGTATGAAAAGTATGTCTAGATAGACGTATTAACAGAAAAGGCAAATTTCTGTTATTTCCGATGACTTAATAAATAACTTGCGAAAAAAAATTGATGAACTACTCAGCACTGAGTCTGGCCTTAGATGAATCTACGGACATTGAACATAAATCACATCTGTATTAATTCGTTATGAACAAATAATTTAATGTGAAAGAACTATGGACCCCTTATTGCACTACAGAATATGATTCAAGGAGTAGATATTAAATAAAGCCCTTGATGTTGCAGGAAAATATTCTGTACCGATTATAAAAAGTTAGTCTTCTCCCAAATGACGGCGCTTCAGCAGTAAGAGGACCAATTAAAGAGCTTTTGACAATTCTCTCATAGAGAACACTTACATGGTTGCCACTTATTTTAAATATGACCACATTATGGTGGTCGTTTTAAAAATTGTAAGCTCAAGTGCCAAAATTCATCGACAATTCAAGGACTTCGTAGAAAACGATAAGCTTTCAGATAATGTATCATGTTTAGTAAGGTGGTTCTCAGTAAGCAATGTGCTAATGAAATACTATTAAAAAAAATTAATTCTTTCACAGAACTTACAGCTACCAACTGTCTAATAGATATGGCATTTGTCATGAAAACAAATCATTAGATTTATCTCTACAAGGTCAAGTTAAACTTATTTCTAATTTAGCAGTGTCTTCAGTTTCTATAACAAAATTAGTCTGCGAGAAAGATCTAGTTTATAAAACCTTCACCCATTTTCCCTGTCTAATTAAAATGTTAGAAACTTTATCCGGATATGAAATTATAAGTATAGATTATATATGCAAGATGAATAGACTGGTAGATGATATTGGAGATATATTTAGTGATTTAAGAGCACTGAAGCCATCATTTATATTATTTCTTGTTGTTATTTTGAAGAATGACTGTCCTGTCTCCCCGTCAATAGTTGGGGATATTGTGACTGTAAAGTTGGAGCTACTGAAGCTTCAAGAAGTTGAAACGGGTAAAACAAAACGGTGGTTCAACTACTGAATTTTAGAAACGGGTTCCGGAACAAAAATATTCTAAAACCATAGAGTGTGCGTTGAGAATCTCAGTTTTTGGTATTTTTTTGTTTTTGTTTTCGTATTCTTCAAAAAATTTGTATGCAACTTGAATTAATTTACAATAAGCTTCGGTAGGTTTTTGCTGATCTGCATTTAGCTGAGCTTTAGAAAACTGCCTTAACAAGTAATCAACTAAATTTTATCCGACTATATAACTGCGAAGATGGAAAGCATCCACACAAGCAGGGACGTCTTAAGGCATGGGCCAATTGGGCACGGGCCCAGGGCCTCACCTTTGAGGGGGGCCTCGTCTCATTCTCTTCTTAGCCTCAATAAGATCATGTTCAGAAAGTTTCTCAAAATTTCATGCAGAATCTGGCAGACAAATTTGATGCAATTATGCAATTTTTTTAAGTGGATAAGAATAGTAATATTATCAATTTGTAAGAAATGTAATATTATCTTGCATTATAATAATATTTCAGATAGCCATGTAGTCTGGCCGTGAGCTCGTTGTTGTCGATGTTTAGCTTGAATTTATGTTCCAGTCAGAAGAGATTCATAGTGTAGTGTTGGAAAAAAAAAACTTTTTACCAATAATCAATTCTCTAATTTACAATATTCAAACGCGTAGTAAAAAATATGAGGAACTTTTTAAAATGTTTGGATTTTTTGAAAATATTTCTAATTTGGATGAAACGCAAATTAAAATATCAAGCGTGAAAATATCAAAATTTTATGATGAAGAAAATAATGGAAAGGAACTGAACTTAGAATGTCAATTCTTCAAGTCATATATGATCATTAATGCGAAAAGCTGAAAAAAAAAGCAAAGAGAAGAATAGAAAAAAGAAAGATTAATAAAAATGAAATTCTACAAATGCAGATGAAGAACAGTTATTGAGTGAGGTGACTGGAATTGGGATCAACATACATGTATAACGAAAGACTATTCACAGTGTTTCCCTGTATCGAAATAATAATGAGAATTTTCTTATGAATGATAATTACTAACGCAAGAGGTGTGTGTTCATTTTCAAAACTCAAACTGGTCAAAAATGAATTGAGAAATCGTATGACTCAATCATGTTTGAATAATTTAAGCTTGATGAGTATTGAAAATGAAATGTTATTAACAATTGATTTTGAAATGTTTATACACAAAATTAGATTAAAGGGTCGCAGGTGGGGCTTATTTTTCATAAGGGCCCACGGCCTCAAAAAGTCTTAAGACGTCCTTGCACACAAGTACATCTACTTTTAAAGATTTTCTTTACAAAATTGTTTGATAGAATCAATACAATACTTTTAATTTTTAGTTTTTGAATAACATTGTTAAGTTACCTTAGTAACAATAAAAGAAATAAAATAATTCTTTTGGGCATTGATGAACTTAAGTGTACTAATGCCTTTGGGAAAAGGAATGAAATAAATTAATTACTTTTTGTACTTTTAGTTCGCCATATCACATACATACATTTTTCTGGCATAAGAGTGGCATCATTCATCTGTGAGAGTCGCACACGATACAAGAGCCTCGCTATGGTCATCCTTGTAATATACAATATATAGGAATAAATTTTCGAAATGTTGGAAGAAGGAGTTGAACGCTCAGTATATGCTTATGACATTTTTATTTACCGCTTTCATCTGTTACTGGATATAATCTATACAAAATTATAAAAAATTCTGGATCACACACAATGGTGCAAATATTGGAAACTTGCCTACAACTCCGACTAAAGTACTATTACGGAATTTTCTAATTGAACTAATAGACCTGATGTCCCACTTTCATGACAACTTTCCATTAAATATCTGGGTACACATTTCTCCAAATGGATGCGCTAATGAATCAAGTGAAAAATGAAGCATAAAAAAAATTAATGCTTTAGAAGTATAGCGTATAAGCATTATGGTCTGAGAGCTGAAGATCTTATTAAAGTATCGAATATTAGCATACTTGCAGTATATTTTATTATACCTGTCATAGCATAACTAAGTGGTCTTAAAATCAACTGAAGCCCTTCACCATCATGCAAACCAAAATTCTTAAAATTGCTTTGGGTCTTCCTCAACTTAGTTAAACACTGTGCTTTTAAAACTGGTTGGACAGGAAATCTTCACCAAAAAAATTAGATGGTTGACAACATGAATTTTTCATCTCTCAAACTTAATAACATCAAACGTAATATTTTCTCCAATGTATCTCGATGGGTCTTGGATCAGTGAAAATAATAAATACTGGAAGAGGATAAAAGCAACGTGTTAAGGATTTACTTCTCAGTTTGAATATTGATGGAGAAGGGACTGCATCTATTCTAAGACTAATCCACTTTAAAGACTTTCTGTGAATGATTTATTCTAATGAATTCTTTTTCCAAGTTAAAAATCTACCAAACCTTTTTATCAGTAGCTTGCTTAATGAATTAGTTTATCACGGATTCCAGGATTTTTTCATGATAGCAACAGGCAGTGGCTGTGATTGGGGAGTGAAGGGCCACCTCTTCCCAATTTTTTTGGGGGGGAAATTAAATTTTTATTCAATTTTAACCACACAAAACTAGGAATTATAAGCAAAACTTTTGTGTAAACCTTGTTGTTTTATCATTTAGTTATCTTTCCCTTTATTTCTTTAATTATTAAAAGGTTGACTTTGAGAAAATATGTACAATATGCAATGGTTGTTAAACTCTGAGGCGTTATGGCAAATGTTTCGAGGAAATCCAATTTATTATAGAGAAATTTTTATTTACATGTTTTACATATGATGCGCACATCTTCACATAACATTAAAATTATTATTGCACGTATCAACTCATGCTTAACTCATGATTTAAATCAACGATGCTTTCGTCATATGTCTCCGAATAGACTGATTGTGAGAAAAAAATTTTTGTCGTGAATTCGTGACGCCATTTTAAGTACAGATTCCGAAAAATGAACGAGTGTTATACAATATACTGAGAATTTAAGCACTTAGAGTATTCAATAGCTTGTTTTTTAAATATGTTGTAATGTTTTTCGTAAGTGCTGTTGCTGTTGCTGTTGTTTATCATTAACATATTCTTATCGAACGAGCATTAGAGGAGATTGAAGTGTTCTTGTGTAAAATATTGTTTGATTTCATTCGCCAAAAATCATAAGTTGGTTGAAACGAATGACTTAGAACAGTTTGACTCTGACGCCATTGCAGATACTTTTTCTATGATAAATACCGACTCAGCAGAAGTTGTATGTGCCAGTGTACATCGTTTGTAAATAGTCATAATCAGCTCCATCTTAAAATAAGTTCGATCTTAAAGTATCTTTGTAGTAAGCAAGTTTCGTTAAAGTTTTTCAAAGACGGTCCATCGCAACTTCTAGTCTTAATAAAAATCCAGAAATAAATGGAAGAAAATTCAGAAGTGCAGGGTTCACAGAGTATAAGTGGCTTGAATACAGAATTGCTGGAAACAAAGCTTTTTATTTTCCTTGTCAAGTGTTTGGTAGCACAGATTGTTGTATCAAACATTTATTTCAAATGGCTTTAAAAATTAGAAAAAGGCAGTCCGACGCTTTAAAGAATTTTAAAGAGCTGATTGATTGATTGGTTTTATTAAGGTCGCACTAGAAGCAATAATAGGACAATTGGCGATGAACCTCGTAATTTTGAGTCTCGATCAAGTGATGAGGACGACCCTGAGCTGGTACCTTCTCTCCCAACTTCCACACCAAGCCAGGACATTGAGCCAGGTCAGATTTAAAGTGCATCAGTCTTGGCTTCACGATGGATCGTTTGTGGCATAGGATTCAAACTTACGGCTCGACGAAAACCGCCGGCCGCAAATCCGCGAACATGACCGCTAGGCTACCGTGACCACAAGAACTTTAAAGAAAGCCTCCTCATCTTAATGCATCGCAAAGTCGTCAAGAAACCATAGGAAAGTGTATTGAGAAAGATATCTACCCTAGATCAGTAAAAAGTGAACAAAAATCGTACTTATCCTAAGATTTTATTTCAGTCTTCGCTTTTCCTGGTAAGGCAAAACTTAGCATTAAGAAGACAGAAAAAATTAGAGTTTAAACAGAAGAGATAATTATGAAGAATTATTGAAGCTAAGATCTGGGTATATAATGTGTTATCAAAAAAAATTTGGAGAATTGTTTTAAACTATGTTTCATCAAGATGTACAAAATGAAATGTTTGAAAACACGGCGAATCTAACCAAGATAGCATACTTAACATTGCAAGGAAAAGCAAGCATTTTTCTATATTGGTTTATAAGACTCCAGACATTTCACATCATGAGTAGTTAACTCTTACAATATAATATGTGACTGAGGAACTAGAAATGGAAGAACGCTTTCTGGGTTTGTAAAAACTGACTTGATTGATGGGGAAATTTTGTAAAAATTGTCTTCTCTCTATTCATAAAAACTGTTGAGGGGAGATGAGGTCTAATTTTAGCTCTGAGTGAAGATAAGTATGCTTAATGAATACAGTCGCGATGGACAGACTACCAATATCGAAGATTTGTTGAAACGTTTTGTTACGTTATAATCAAACAGTCCATCTGACTTACAATCTTCAGAAATTTTGGGAAATGGAACTTATTCCCCTAATATAACACCAATTCAGAATTCAGAAGATTTTTTATGCAAAATAGAAACTCAAGTCCAGTCTGGAAGGTATATGGTTGACTTTTCCCATGACTTCGATGTTTCACTAGTGGATTTTCTAAAGCGATTTCATTTTTTGGAATCTAAATTTAAGGAACTAAGCTTGATGTTCTAAAGCTTAGGGAATACTACCACGTCTTCACGTAAGACCTGGACCTAAATCACTTGGAGCCAGTTTTATATTCGTATCTTAATACTATTAAAGCTTGTTTCTATTTGCCTCACCATGGTGTTGTCAAATAGGACAGCACTACTACGAAATTAAGCATCATGTTTGATGCCACAGCTGCTCTTTACACTGGACATTCTCAAAGGGATTTTCTTGGGGTAGAGCCCGAATTACAATTGGATTTGTTTCAACTACTTTTTAAGTTTAGGTCGCATTCAGAAGCCTTAACAGAGGACATCAAATAAATATACTCACAAATCTTGGTTAAGGCTCCTGTCTACCCGCCATTTTGGTTTCGTAATGTTACTCCTATGGAATTTAGACTTTAATTATTACATCTTTACTATTTGATCTATTTGAATACAATAAAATACATTTGAAAGAGCTAAAAATAATCGGAGGGAAAAAGTAATTCCAAATAAGTATTCATAATTGTTTGCTCTTTCAGATACACTTAATTGTATTCAAATACATCAAACAGTAAAGATAGAATAATTCAAGTCGAAATTCCATAGGAATAACATTAAGTCCACGAAATCAAAATGGCGGGTAGACGGGAGCCTTAATCATAAGCATGAGGACTTCCAGAGAATCTTTTGGTGGCTTAATCCACAAGATGCTATTACTAACTGAGATTGCTGAATGTAATTTATGGCACTACTTGTGCCTTATTCCTAGATATAAGGACATTGCATCAGTTGTCTAGCGATTACGCGTTGGAATTCCTTATTATGACTCGTATAATCTTGGTGAATTTCTATGTTGGCGATCTTCTTGCAAGATCTCATTCAGTGCTCGAAGCCAGATAGTTGATTGAAGACATAAACCGCATTTTAGAGTGAAAGAGGACTTCACACTCAGCGAGAGGGCTCCCAATGTTCTAACAGGTACATCGAATCTTCTGGAGAAATTTAAATCTAATGTTCAAAACGTTAAGTTTGCTGAGGAGGAGTCTAAAAAAGTCCTTGGTCTAGTTCGGAACTCTCTGGAAGACATTTTAAAAATTTATATTTTTTCTCCTATTCGTACATACATAACTGCAATTACTGTTCATATATATATAGCTCACATTTCTTATCCTTCACGATTTTTATCTCCCTCTACGATAATCATATTAGAAATTATGATGCAAGAACTTTGGAAAGACATAAAATCCCTTAGTATGCTACTTTGAACTCCATTTAGGGTACGAGGAAATGACTTGGTTTTCAGTTTCAGCTGTTGAAATCAATTGAGATACCCAAATACACTTAAATAAATAATCGACTGTGATTTCCATGTCACATATTGAACTTTATGGATTTTGTAATGGCTTTGAGAAAGCATATGCAATAGTTATTTACTTGCGCACACTTTCTCTCCACGGTGAAATTTCTGTAAATTTCATTGTACCTAAAAGTAGAATTAACCCCTAAAGCATGTTACTTCGCTTAGAATTCAACTATAGAGTATTCTTTAAGTTCATTTTATATATGATCAAAAATACTGGTTCATTAAATCATAAGGAATTACTCTAATATATGAAAATGACGATATAATAATCTTTTGCTGTTTTAAACGGAATGATGATTCGTCTCGGTTTGTTCTCACATGTATAGATACAAACAACTAAATAAATAGTGCCAATGTAAAATTGCAACAAATTGTCCAGCCTCGTTCTTTGAAAAAGGGTCATTCTAGCCCCTCCTGTTTATTTGCTTTTAAACGTGTCGGAAAATAGAATGTGTTTCTAGTTACTTGTTGAGGCTGAATTTTTGTTGTAATGTATTTTTTATGAAAACTCATGAGTTTATTTCATTGTTTATCAACAATGCACTTAGAAGCGAGACGAGAGTTAATGGCGACGGATCTTGAAATTTTCAACCTCGGCTGAGCAACGAGAATAACACCTGAGCTTAGGCTCTGTTTACAAACTTTCACACCATCCTAACATGAGGATACTCACAAATCCATGTAAAAAAAATTCCGGAAATGATTTAAAAGCGTGACCGGAGTTGCTCCCAATTCACGTGTCGTGATTTACCAGTTTTTCTTTGAAGCAAATTACTGGCATTCACAGAGAAATGACAAACCACTCGCTAAGCTTGCAAGTTGATGAAAAAAAGCCTGTCGCCTTCGTGCATGCATTCTCTGCACGGCTGGTAGAATCGGTTCTGCTCTCCTGATAGCATGTGCCAGATATCGAATCCAATAACTTAATCTTGGTGTTTCGATTTTTGAATTAATTAGAAGCTTAATATCTATTAATATATATGTTTAAAAGAGGGTTAAAGGATTGTAAACAAGTCTTATAATCGAAATAAAAAAAAATCGGTAAAAATACGTCATCCGGGCGTAAGAGATAAATCGCTAAATATAGTTTCAATCACTGTCATTGACATAACAATCATTTCCCGTTGACACAATAACCGGAACCATTTCCCGTTTGATTTATTTACAAAAATTCAAATGCTGGTAATGATGAAAATTTGGAATTTGTCTACAATGAAGGATTAATTATTTTTTATTTTATTACACACTTATTGATATTAAAAACTTTTAGCCCTCAAAATAAATTAATGAAAATAATAATTAAATTTATTTAGGACTTCTTTATTTTAAAAATTAATATCTTTAAAATTTATTGGAAAAATCAATTTTATGTAAGACAAGCTTCGTTCTGCAAATATGAGTTGTTTTACTATCGAAATTGTTTATATCGTTGCCAGAATAAATAATTCGATGTTGGCGAACTTTGCATAAAGGAAAAATACCGAAAAATCATCTCACGTGGTTACTATTCCACAATAAAAAATACCAAAAACAAATTAAAAATATTAAAATATTTATTTCATAAAAATAAGTTATAAAATAAATACAAATGTTAGACAATAATTACAAGATTTGTAGCTTGAAACAGATAAATAGTTCCAAACGCTACTGTGGAATAAGAAAAAAATTTTTTAATGGAAATATATAACTGAAACATAAGACATATTAATTGCATATTTCATTGTATGCAATACATACACACACACACACACACACACATATATATATATATATATAATCTGCTTTTTTGACAACTCTATGTCTACTTTTACAGTATATAATTATCAGTTAAATAGCGCATACATTTTCTTATTATGAAATTAACTGCTATATGTTAGTTGTTTAAAGATTAATATTTGAAATCAAGTAACATTGTGTGTTGCCCATAGCAACTACAATTTCTTTCGTGTTAAAAAATTCTGACATAAAGATAATTATTTTTGCTTATAAATTAACAACTTCTTTCCTTTTTCAACATAAATTATACATCAAGATATATGATTCATTCAATGTTTCCTCGCCCAGTTATAAAAACGCAAACTCCTCCTAGTACTCCGCCACTTAGGTTTCCTCAGAAGTTATGGAAAATTGCAAATGAATGTCAAAGTGGCGCTGTCAGTTGGAGTCCACATGGAAAATCTATACTACTCAGATATTCTTTGTTTAAAGAAGAATTCATGAGCACGAAAAGTGATTTCTTTAAGACTGATAACATTTCCAGTTTTGTGAGACAACTAAATCTTTACGGATTTCGAAAAGTTTATGATCATACTCATAAGCAAGCATACAAAGCAAATCCAGATTTGCACGAATTCTCCAATATATATTTCCAAAGAGACAGATCGGATCTTTTAGACAAAGTTACAAGAAAATCAGGAGTTTTGAAGGACCGGAATGATTTTTTGCCTGATAATCAATATACTGTGGTAAGTTTGTAATATTTATACCATACCAAAATGCAAGTTAATATTTTCTCCGACTTAATATGAGCGGCATTTAGGCTAAACGTGGAAGAAATGACATGAAATTTGATATGAAAAGTCGGTTGAAATGCAGTTTAGCGTAACCACACGTTGGCGACAAAAATTGTTTACAATTGTTTGGCGATATTTTGCCAATTGTGGTTACCATTAACCATTAATTACCCGCCGTAAAAAATCGCCAAATTTGGCGATTTTTCAAATCTTGCCAAGTGGTTACGCTAAACTGCATTTTCACCGAAAAGTCTCATCACCTAAAACGAAATAGCGCCATTGCAGGTATATACGGCAAGAAGCCCAACAATTTTCTTGTACTTAAATGATTTTTTCATTTTTGATCTGACCCAAAAAATTCAAAACAGAACTTTAGATTAATTTGTACTTTTGGCTATAATGCTTTTCAGGCCAAATTTTTCATGTTGCCGCACATATTAAGTTGGAAAAAATACCGAACTTGGCACAAAGAAGTATCTTATTCCTATTTTGACGGGGCCCCTTGGCAGGGACGTCTTAAGACTTCTTGAGGCCCTGGGCCCTTGTGAAAAAACAGGACCCTCCTGCGACCCTTTAATCTAATTTGAGGTATATACATGTACATTTCAATAAAAGTAATCCATAGTAAAATGTGGTTTTATGTGAATATTCGTTTTCTACATTTTAAATTCGCAAAATCATTAAGTCTTCAAAATAAATTGTTAATAATATTTCATTTTAATTACTCATCAAGCTCAAATAATTCAAACAGGAATGAGTCATACGATTTCTCAATTCATTTTTGACCAGTTTCAGTTTTGAAAATGAATGTTCACTACTCGCCTTAGTAATCATCATTGATAAGAAAATTCTCATTATTATTTCAATATTGGGAAACACCGTGAATAGTCTTTCGTTATACATGTATGAATAGAGTGCGTTGATCCCTATTCCAGTCCCCTCATCCAACAACTGTACTTCATCTTCATCTGCATTTACAGAATTATATGTATATATATATATATTTACGTTTTCTTCTCTTTGTTTTTTCGTCGGCTTTTTGCCATCAATGATCCTATTTGACCGGAAATGTTGACATTCCAAATTCAATTCCTCTCCATTAATGTTTTTATCGTAAAATTTTGATATTTTCTCGCATGCTATTTTAATTTCTGTCTCATCCAAATTAGAAATATTTTTAAAAAATCCAAACATTTCAAAAGCTCCTCATATATTTTTTTTTCCACGCCTTTGTATATTGCAAATTAGAGAGTCGATTATTGGTAAAAAGGTTTTTATTTTAAATTTCTGGCTGTGGCTGTTTTCAAACGTTGTGTCGGTGTCTCTATTTCCATTAAGGAAAGTTACCCTAACACTGCGTTGTCTTACACGCTTCTGAACACTTTGATACTTCTTTATAAAGGATAATTCCTTGGCTTTTGACTCATAATAGTTAAAGAGTCTCTTTTGGTTTTCATATATATCATTAACGATTTTAATAATTTTATACCTTGCGATAAATCCATATTTTTACTCTGGAGAAATAGATTTACTTTGTCAATACGTGTCAAAATGCCATTCCAAAGGATAGTTAAAATGCAGTTTTTAATTCATTCATCTTAATTTTTAGTTTTTTAAGCAGAAAGTCGAGTATCCACTGCCTATAATTCATCATTAACTAAGCAATCCAGGCTCTTGAAAATTTTTCAATATTTAAAAATACTTGCAAATATTTTTTAAGAAAAATCGAAAACCAGTTAAACATTTATTTTTTTTTTCTCGTTCTTTCGAATGTATTTTATTCCATGCCATTAAAAGTGGTACCCTAGATGTAAATAGAAAAGTACGAAAGTCCATAGGATTAAGATTACTCTCGGCATTTCTTGGTGTCGAGTCGACGGGAGCCTTAAAAGTTTTATCCCAATATCGACTGGAGCACCCATTTTCCGCAGGAGATAAGTTTTAAAATAAAATGATCAATTATTAGAAAATAAATGACAAGTAAAATTTAAAATAAATGACCAGTTATAGCTTAGAATCCATTTTTAAAATGGTACAAGATGATGTGCAGAAAAATTATGAATAACTTAGTAAATGATAGCTCCCCTTTTATTAAGCTAAAAGATTTTTTTTTAATAACACATTTGGGGGACGAATTATTTGAAAGAGAATTGTTATTTTGCTACTAAAAATAAATAAGTAAGCACACTGTTCTAAAAATCATTATGGCATATCTCACGTAATATGCACATAACTATGTGTAGCATTTCGCTTTTTTCTTCTTTTTCTTTTTGTTCTGTTCAAGAAAAAAAAATAGGAGAAAACTCGTTCACTAGTTTGTAATTAAAAAGGTGTATAAAACTAAAATGAAAATATATAATAATTTTCTATTTTCTGCAGAAAAATCTGATTAAACATTCACTCGCAAATCGAAAATTTCTAGTGAGGGGTCCTATGCACAAAAAATCTCTTATTTTTTACTGTGTTGGAAGAGAACTTTTCCATTTTTGATGTTTACTCTTAAAACATTACATTATTGTACAGACATTATTTATCTAATTATCAAATCGGACTCTAGCATTCCTGTTACAGGATTGTTTATCTACATTTATATTACATTACTGCAATCTGTCATAATGTAATATATTCGTTTAATAAATGTTCTTTTTCATTTGGGTTTCAATAATAATGCAAAAGGACTGTCATTTGAAATTTTAAACGAGTAAGATAACATTTTCCATATTAGATGCAAATAAAAATATTTCTCTGAATTACAATACGTATCGAAAATTCTTTTGGAAAAACATAGTGCATTCAAAATGTTGGAAGAGCGCACTTATGCTTATTAATCAATATAAAAATATTCTAAAGAGTCCATCGAAATATTTATATATAATTTTGTTAAACAGTTAAGAGATCATTTAGTGTTGTTCAGAAGAAGAGAGAGAAAATTTATAAAAAAGAGTAGAATCTTTTAAGCTGGATATTATTTTTATAACTCTCTCTCTATAAAAAAAAAAAAAATACAATTACGTATTATTTTACTTTTTTAATGCAATGCAAATATTTATATATTATTTTATATCTAAAAGAAATACAATTCAAAAATAAAAACCTAATTACCTTGTGTTGTTTCAAAGCAATTAAATTTAAAGGTAGGAATAACCGATTTAGAACTGTAGTTAGGACATTCGTTTCTTCGAAAAAGTATGATTTCCTTCAGGATTATTTCAACCTTCCTTTTATTAATTCTGACGCCTGTCATAAAAAAGGGAATGTATTTTTGCCACTTCTGTTGGGGGCTTAAGTGTATCTCTTGTCCATTCATGAGCGATCCTTAACTGATGTTTGCAAACAAATAAAAGGTCGTTGGAAGAGGTGTCTGTTATGTCTGTGACTATCCTTCAAGCAGCAGTATTTTTATAATTAATTGGATAGATCTCGCTTAAGAAATAAAACAATACTTTTCCAGATTCTCAGCAAACGTTGTAAGTAGAAATATTTAATAGAAGTAACTGTCTACAACCAGTAATGTCCGGGAATAACATTTGACGAGAAAAATTATTCTGATTTTGATCTTATTGAGACCGAGTAGGGAACGAGACGAGGCCCCTTTCAAAAGTGAGGCCCTGGACCTGGGCCCAATTGGCCCATGCCTTAAGACGTCCCTGCCCCTTGGAGTGGTTAAATTTTTTTGGCGATAAATCGCCAAGTTGTTTACCATGCAGTTTTTTCAGGTAACCCTGCAAAATCTATAAAAAGGGATAAACTTTTCCGTTATTTTCTTTTCAACCATTAAGGCTCCCGTCTACCCGCCATTTTGATTTCGTGAACGTAACGTTAATCCTATGGAATTTTGACTTTAATTCTCACATCTTTATTATTTGATCTATTTGAATGCAATAAAGTGCATCTGAAAGAGCAAAAAATAATCAATGCTTCTGTGGAATTACTTTTTTCCTAAGATTTTTAAAAATATTTTTATTCTTATTTTAATTATTATTTGTTTTTAAGTTTTCCGGTCTTTGAAGAATATTTTTAAAAACTGAAGAAAAAAAGTAATTCCACAGAAGCATTCATTATTTTTTGCTCTTTCAGGTGCACTTTATTGAATTCAAATAGATCAAATAATAAAGATGAGAGAATTTAAGTCGAATTTCCATAGGATTAACATTAAGATGATGAAATCAAAATGGCGGGTAGACGGGAGCCTTAAGCACAGCTCCCTGGTTGGTGAGTCATCTAAAGTCGGCTCAACTTCGGTATATGCCCGACCGCCAACCTTCGCTTTTTTTTAAGTTACGTATTAAGGCGAGTTTGGAATAAACTGAGTTTTCAATTTGGAATGAATTTGGAAATGTAGTTTAGCTCCAATACTTAGCGATTCTTTTGAAAAATTCTTAAATGACGACTTTTACGAAGTAGCACACACACAGACACTCTTTTTCACTGGAGAACCTCTCGCCACCTGTAATAAGAACGAATCAAACTGAAGTACATAAGTAAGATATTTTGACGTCCCAACTTTACGATTTATTTTAGGATTGCAGCCACTTGCAAATCCTAAATGGTCAGAAATCAAACATATCTTTGAGGCAGGGACAAAAATCTTATGATAGACAAAGATAACACATGAGGGTATTTCATTTGAAAGGTTACTACGATGAATATTCTGAAAAAGGCTTCTCTTGGCAATACTAGGTAAAAAATATTATGGCTATTTAAGTGGAATGAATTTTATCCACATTATATATAGTGACTTTTTTGCTAAATTTTTTTTATTTTTCTCATATATTTGAATGTCGAGGATAACCATTATTACAGACAATCAATTCTCTTTAACATTTAAATTTAGATTATCATATTAAAAGTTTTTTAAAAATTGAAAATTTTCTGATATCTTACTTATAGGTTCCAAAATATTATATTATCATCTGTCCAGCTATGTAATGGGTATCAGCTAGTAACTATACAAAATGCGAAGTATCCCAGCGCCAAGTGCGGTTATATGCCTTTTGATATCAAAGAAAAATAGAACTAAATGACTTCCTTCGGACGAAAGACGAATCTGACTTCGAGCAGAAGTTAGTCTAGAATTGATCTTCCTTTGCGAAAGCTTTCACTGTGAAAGGCAGGAATACATTGATTCTTCAATTGATATATGAGACGGGAATTAATTCATACGTTCTAGTGACTTACGAAGGCAGCTCGTAAAAAGGATTGTCTATAATTGAGGAGGGTTTTTTGATTCTTTCCAGGCTTGTGATTGGTAGAACTGTTGCTTCTTGCCACCGATTAAGAAACACATGTTGTCTCCATATCATTTGAATAAATAGAGGAGACTACAATCCTCGCTCAAGTAGTGAAGTATGTCATGTTATATCATCAGAACGGACTGGTATTGTGTGCTAAAGACACTTTTCAATTCCCACATAATAAAAGTCACAGTTGTAAGGAGAGGTTGCCGACACTTGAAGCTGATAGGTGTTCGCTCTACACGATTCTACCGCTAAAAATGTAGCGCTATATGAATCGAGCTTGACACACTAGCAAAAGAGTGGCTGATAACATAGCCACTTCTGACACGTGAAGAATGCGCAGCATTTGCAGTTTCCGATATCGGATAGAAAATCTCAGTTGTGAGGAGTTTGCAGCTTTTTTGTACTCTTTCTCCACAAAATGTTGACTGATCGTCGACTATGGACATTTGAAGAGATATACTCCGATCTAAGATCTCTAACTATAACTTACTCTGCGAGCAAATGCCCTTGTCTTCTTTTAAACGCTATGAGGTTCTCGGTTGTGGATATTGATTGGAAAATACCCCACAATTTCTTTGTTCCTGTACCACACTAACTACTAACTCCCGAGACTAACATTGACAGCATTTTTTTGCAAAAATTTTTTTTTATTCATCAACATAACACCTTTGTTAATCACCTTTTAGGGTGATACACCCCGTTCCAACGCTTTCCCAAATCTTTTTTTTTTTTTTCAAGAAATCTTTTTGCTGTAGAGTAAACAGCGACAAATCTCTTCTGAATCATCGATCACAGCGTTTTTGTTCCATCGAAAGCAATCGCGGCATTCCACTTGGAAAACCTTTTCACTTCACTTCAAAACCTTAATAAATACACTTCATATGATATTCAGTCATTCAGTAACTCTTCACGGAGCTTCACTTTACGATCTTCATTATAATTTTTTGTCACTTCACTCACATTTCCGGTGTAACGGCCTACAGGTTCACCATGTTCCGCGTCATTTGTGCCGGTA
Source organism: Nephila pilipes (assembly GCA_019974015.1). Taxonomy (NCBI): domain Eukaryota; kingdom Metazoa; phylum Arthropoda; class Arachnida; order Araneae; family Nephilidae; genus Nephila; species Nephila pilipes. The sequence goes on from BMAW01089220.1 coordinate 233,383, forward strand.
CGAACCACGCTTAAACTCGGCAAACCACCGACAAATCGTTGCTTTTGATGGACAAGAGTCCGTAATATTTTTCAATCCATTATTTCTGCTTTGGTACAAAGTTTTCTACCCATTAAAAAAACAATGTTTTATCAGGAACACGAAACTCGGTTTTTTTTTTCCATTTTTAAAACAAACTACAAAAGGATTTTACTCCAACTCGATAACTCAGCTGTTTCTGGTCCGATCGACTTTAAAATTTTGACACGTTTCAAGCAAAGGTTCGTACCCAGAAAGACCTGGTTACTGGTTTTACTACGAGCGCCATCTCTAGTTAAAGGGGAG